>BCLH01002196.1:0-38773 GCA_001602315.1 Zoysia pacifica
CGCACCCACTGATCAATGGGGTCCGAGCCCACGCGTCAGCTCACAACCAAAATTGCTACGGCCACCCATTCCGGTGCACAATTTATTTCTAGCCAATTTTTAGTCCAAATAAATTCCCAAAAATTTCAGAAAAATCTCCATTTTGCAAATACACCCCTACACAGTAAAAACCCATTTAGCAAACCCTATTTGTCTCCACAAATATTCACTTTAGTCCTCCAATTTATAGAAAATTACAAAAAGGCCCTTACACCTTATTTTCACTACTATTATTACATAACACCTCCGATTACCGAGATCTTTACACCAATAGAACCGTGAAACCAAACCCTACATTATAGAACCACTTACCACCCCCGAGAACTTTTGTTGAATTTGGTGTTTATTTGATCTTCGCTTTGTGCTCCTTCCGTACAATTTATTTATTTATTTATTTATTTACTTTTTACCGTTTTCTCGCATAGATAACGAAGCGCTCAAAGACGAAGAGATCGACAAACTGGAGTACGAAGAAGAGCTTGAGTACGCTTTTGAAGGCAAGTTCTAACCTCTTGATCGTCTTGCTCCTAGTTTTCGCTATGCACCTATGGACCTGTATGCTTGCATGTTCGTATTTATATGTTCAAAACATTGTGTAGTTACAGACCTACTTGCTATACACGTATTTATACTTATGTCAGTACCTAGCTCTTCATAAGTACAAATACTGCTTGCTATCGGATTGCAAATCGAACCTTGTTAACCGTAGGATTCTGTCATTAAAAACTTTAATGTACGGGTAATTGCCTTGATTTAGAATGCTTAGGAACACTCACATAAAGCCATGCTTCATCTTACTATACACATAACCATTATTTATTAGATGTGTTAAAAGGTGTTTGGTGGTGTGTGTAAAATAAAGTGAGAAAAGTGTTAGTGCAACTGGTGCTAGGTGATGGGAAAGGATTATGTTTTGGTCATGGGGCGGGCTCGTAGATCTGTGTGCTGTGTGTAGGCTTCGAACTGGTCTACCTGCCGTGGACAAGCATCGCCCCTGCCATATAAGGACCAGTTCATCGGACCTCAACGTAGTGATTTCGTGCAACCACAGAACCTGTATGGGCGGGACTCACTCCACCCCCTTTGGTCGTCCACCTTGACCCTAAGACGGTCGGTTGGTACACAAGTCGCAAAAGCAGATGTGAGATGCTCACGGTCCGGTCTTCGATTACAGCAATAGCCCGTGCCATAGGATCGTATTGCTCACAGGTATAGCCCTCTGGTTTCTATAATTACCCGTCTATGTGATTTTTGTGAGGTCCCAGGGAGTTGACGTGAATGACCTAAACCCACGGTCCGGCTACGAGAATGTGCTATCGCGTCATCGGGGGCAGGCAAAACCCTTAAGGGATGACCTCTATTAGTATCTTGAGGCGGACTTTGTGAACACCTTGGTGTGTGATGGAGTGAATGTTATGCGACTCTGTTGATCAAGAGGAGCATAGCCTGTGGGTACAGTGTACAACCTCTGCAGAGTGTATAATCCTTTCGGAATGGCCGTTGTTACGGTATTGACACGCTATAGCTTGGGCTCACAATGATTAGTCTTGACCATCATCCTTGACAGTGTGAGTGGGTGTAGCTGCCTATATTTTGGAAAGTATCTGGCTGGGATAGTTGAGACTCAACCAGTTAAAATTTGGGAACTGGCGGGAATGAAGACTACTCCCCCAGGTCCACCCACTAAAATATTGATAGATTCAGGAACACTTCCATCCCTGTATAAAAACCCCTCTGTAGAAAAGCCCGCATAAAACTTGCCTTCCGCTGAAAAGAAAAACCTTAACCTCTCTTTGATGACCCTATAAGTATGAATACAGCCAAGTACGAGGTTAGAGCTTGCTGAGTACTTTTGTACTCATCTTTGCTTTATCGCTCGGATGGAGAAGAAGATGAAGCCGGCCTCGATGGCGATGAGCAGGAGCGTCCTACGCGCAAGTTTTCCTGTGGTTTTTGCTTTTCGCTTTTCCCTTTTATGTAATGACTATGCGAGGATGGCTGATGCACCTCGCTGGCTTGTAACTTAAGTCTTGGATGTAATACTCTATTTGAGACAATATATGTAATATTACTGGTATGAGCTGTGTATCCACGATGTTCGTGCGTACCAACTACTGATCCAGAGATTGGTACGATGTTCACGAGATATCCTAGAAATGAGATATGACAGAGTGGTATCAGAGCCATACTTGCTTGTAGGACGAGACCATAAGGGTTCTAACTGTAGGGGAGAGGTATTTTGAAATATAAACTATTTATAAAATCCTACCATGGTAGGAACTCCATATCTTTCTCTTCTCTGCTATATTTATAAAACTTAATTTAATGACTTTGACTATTTTCCTTGCAGATGGATGCGGATGACGGATGGCAGTACTTGAGAGCCGAGGTTGTTAACCTCACTAGCTTTCCCGAGATCCTAGCTCGCACACTGCTTCGGTTTGGCTTCACCACCCCTCTGGCCTACAGCTGGAAGGATTACGAGGGTGGAGGTTACACGGCCTGTGAGATGGAGGTCCGTCTTCCCCTCGGTTGCATGACTCTGCAGACCGTGACCTACAGCCACCTTCTTCGACAATGTGCAGGGCGCTGCACGAGAGGCCCTGCTACTCTTCTGCTCGATGAACCTAGAGACCACCGGGCCTACCCCAGTGAAGTACTTCTCGGTCCTCGCGGACTACGACTTCCTCTGGAGGTGTCGTATGTCCACCTTGCAAGGACCTTTCAGGGTTGTGGATGACCCTACTCTGGTGGAGACTGCCTTGTACTTGACGGCACTTCACGACTTGTGCGATGACTTTCGTGAGCAGTGGGCTCTGCAGGCCCACCGAGCTACTGCCGCAGAGGATCAGGCTCACGACCTGCAGATGTAGCTCGCCTCTGCTCAGACACAGCTCACTTCTGTCCAGGCCGCTCTCGACGTAGCCCGAGAGCGTGAGGAGAGCCTCGAGAAGGCTCTTGCGGACTGGCAGGCTGAGCTAGACCACTGGTGCCAGCAGCCTCGACAGGTAGCACGCCAGAAGACCACTACCCGCAAGCAGGTCTTCGCTCGCGACGCCAGTGGGAGGTGAGTTCTGCCTCCCCACGCCTCAGTCCTAGACCAGGCTACCCGGAGCTCTCTCTCCGAGATACTTCGTCGTTGGTCTGACGACGAGAGAGGGCCTAGTGGTGGTCCCACCAAGACGAGCCACCACTCCAGTTTCGACCCCGGTTCTAACTCCGACTCCGACCACGACCCCGACACTGGCTCGGGATCGAACCACGACTCTGGAGCTGACTCAGAGTCTCACGACTCCTCTGACGTTCCCTGCAGCATCGTCTACGAGTCCATGGAGACCTCTTCTTGGGCGACCGACCCCAGAGACTCCGACTGCTACACCACTGACTACTCCGAAGGACACCCCGCGTTGATCCCAGCCGACGTTGACGACGACTCTGCTAGCAGAGGAGGTGGCACCCCTACAGCCGTCCTCGACCTGATGGAGGAGGAGGAGGAGGACCCGTCTGAGGTTGAGTTCTACCCTGACCCTATCGACGAGGACCCTAGTGTGGAGATCCTAGCTAAGGCGCCAGGAGTACCTGAGGTGGACAGCCAGGCCACCCTTGCTGTTCTGGGAGCTGAGCCTATGGATGGCTTCTACATGATAGAGCAGCTGACAGACGACGGGATCGACCTTCACTAGGAGTGGCTCGACTTCCTTCAGGGACCGTGAGGAGCTGACGCGGGGTAGGACTTAGGGGTAGGGCAGCTCTTTTGTGATCTTTTGTTCTAGGGAGTTAGTGGTGTGTTGGTTGTGTAGTAGTACTTACAGGTAACTCTCATGTTATCTAGTTAGCCATATGTAGTGTATCATGCGTAGTCCCATGTAGAACTTGGATGTGATTGTAATATAAGTTATGGATGTATGCTTGTTTGTCTTTCGATCTTTCTCACTTGTTGCAATGTTCGTGTGTTACACCAAGATCACAAATGAAACGAGAATTTATATAATTGTGTGATAAATGGAACTAATGCTAATAAATCCACAGACCTCTCCACTTACTCCACCGTCTGTTTCTTGCAATCAATAGGATGCCTCCGAAGCACTCGACCCGCATTCAAGCTCGTCGGGTTCGCAACCCCAATAATGAGGAACAAGAAGAGCGCCCTCGCCAGGGACGCACCGCCACTAGAGGAGCTCCTGCCAACCGACGCCGCTCCACGGGAAGAAACCAAAGGGCACCAGGAAGAGCAAGGGAGGAGGAGGCACAGTCAAGCCACCATGGGGAAAATCAAGTGGCGCCCTCTGCTCCCGCTCAAATAGCAGCACCACCTCCAGTCCAAGGCACTGCAATAGGAGCTGCTACTAGGACTGCATCCCAAGTAGCAGCTACGGAACCAGTGCAAGGGGCAGTTGCAGGAGAAGCATTGCCACATCCACCTGGCAGATGTGATGGCCACCCAAACTCAGCTGCTGTATACCATTGCACAAGGGATGACCGGCCGCGGAGGACCCAGCAACCAAAGCAGAATGTCAGAATTTATGAGACTCCGCCCACCCACATTCGATAGTACCGATGAGAAGCCTCTCGCAGCCGATGACTGGTTGCGTGACATCACCAAGAAACTCGACATGGTCGAAGCTAGCGACCATGAGAAGGTCATATTAGCCGCTCACCAGCTTGTAGGGGCAGCAGACGAATGGTGGGACAACTATAGAGAAGCTGCTGCAGATCCTGCAGCGATCCGTTGGGATGAATTCCAACAAGCTTTTCGCTCCTACCACATTCCTGATGGGATTATGAAGATGAAGGCAGATGAGTTTTGGGCACTGAAGCAAGAGGCAATGACCGTCACCCAGTACATCAAGAAGTTCACAAAGTTGGCATGTTATGCACCTGGGAAAGTTGACACTGACAGAAAGAAGCAGGATCGGTTCCTAGAAGGGCTGAGCCACGTTATGCAAACTCAGCTCATCACCCACATATACCCCGACTTCAACACCTTGATGAACCGAACCATCCTTCTGGAAAAGGCACGAGCAGGAATGGAAGGAGAAAGAAAGCGTAAGTTCCAGGCATAGAAAATAAAGCAGCAAGACCGGACCCAGCGCCTTAGAGTTGGGAGGTTCCAAAAGCCCCCATACCAACCGATAATGCAGTACTGCGCCCCTGAAAATCCGCTCCAATCCCAGTAGTCTGTGCAGTCCGTCCGCCAGCCAGTGGCTCCTCAGCACCTCAAGATCAACCCTGGCAATCCCCAAAGCTTCAACATGGTTTGGGTATGTTTCAATTGCCGTGAACCGGGCCACATGATTGCGAACTGTCCCCACAACAGGCCACCAACCACTGTGCCTGCCCACTCTAGGGCCAAAACCGTTGTTTTCAGAACAACCCGCAACCCTCAGAAGTCAGTAGCCCAGACAAGAGGGACACAGGAGTACGGAAGTGGACGCGTGAACCACATTCACGCGAACGAAGCAGAGGAGGCGCCCGATGTTCTGCTCGGTGAGTACCTGGTCAACTCCCACTTTGCAACAGTTTTGTTTGATTCAGGAGTTTTGCATTCGTTCATGTCTTCTTAGTTTGTTGGTAAGCTGGGTTTGTATTCAACCTTGCTCAAGGAGCCACTAATAACAAAATCACCTGGGGCTACCATCAAGTGCAAGCTTGGTTGCAAGGGGGTTAAAATCCTAATAAGTGGGGTAGAGTTTGTAGCAGATTTGATAGTGCTAAGGTCAACCGAAATAGACATTATATTGGGAATGGATTGGTTAACCCAACAAGGAGCCACCATTACCTGTGCGGCCCGAGAAGTAGTCCTCACCAACCAAAAGGGAATACCAGCCATAAGCCAACCTCGCAGAAGGCACGCCAGCCCTATGATATGCAATATAGGAGGGCAAAGGATAGAAGAGGTGCCTATGGTTTGTGAGTATCCCGATGTGTTTCTAGATGAACTACTGGGTATGCCACCCGATAGGGATGTTGAGTTCTTGATTGACCTAATCCCTGGGGCAACTCCCATAGCTAAAAGGCCCTACTGGATGGCGGTAAATGAATTGACAGAGCTTAAGGAGCAACTAGCCGAGTTACAGGAAAAAGGGTTCATTCGAGCAAGCGTATCACCATGGGGTGCGTCTGTACTCTTCGTACAAAAGAAAGATGGCAGTCTAAGAATGTGCATAGACTACTGGGCATTGAATGAGGTCACCATTAAGAATAAGTATCCCTTACCTCGGATAGATGATCTCTTTGATTAGCTAAAAGGGGCAAGGTACTTTTCCAAGATCGACCTGAGGTCAGGATACTATCAGTTGAATACAGCTAAGTACGGGGTTAGAGCTTGCTGAGTACTCTTGTACTCACCTTTGCTTTATCGCTCAGATGGAGAAGAAGATGAAGCCGGCCTCGATGGCGATGAGTAGGAGCGTCCTGCGCGCAAGTTTGTCTGTGGTTTTTGCTTTTCGCTTTTCTCTTTTATGTAATGACTGTGAGAGGATGGATGATGCACCTCGCTGGCTTGTAACTTAAGTCTTGGATGTAATACTCTATTTGAGACAATATATGTAATATTACTGGTATAAGCTGTGTATCCACGATGTTCGTGCGTATCAACTACTGATCTAAGGATTGGTATGGTGTTCACGAGATATCTCAGAAATGAGGTATGCCACGTTCTTCCCGGCGGTACGCGTCGGAGCGTCTGTCGAACTGGCTTCACTCGGTTTGTGAAGGCCGGGGATTAGTTCGGTTCATGACAAATCACTGAAGTCGTGGAGTGAGCGCCTAGGTTAGACCAGTCAGACTGGATGGCTTTCATGATCGGCATTGTGCCTAGGTCGGACCAAGCGAATTGGTTGGCTCCCATGATCAGCACTGCACTATTTATATGGGTCAGACCAGATGTACTGATCAACTGCCTTCAAATGTCTTGACTCTGATCCCGCCGAGTAGTCTAAATATATCGCGGACAATGGATCCTTAGATGTGGAAAAAGGTAACCGCCCGGGAGATCGAACGGCCAGGGCACGTCGATTGAACGGTTGCTAGAGCGTGACGTTTCACGCGAGCGGTGCCCAAGATTCTCACCAGTCATTTAAGCCAGTGTTGCATCACTTACGTTCGGTAGAGATGTTGATTTGTTAGATTGGCTCACCTGTTGGTGGGTGACGGTCAAAAACACGGGTGCTTGATGATTTGAGTGTTCCGTCATGTCACAGTTAATGCGCACATCTCATCGCGCAGGCTTCGGGTCGTGGGATGAAAACCATCCGCTCTCGTCCATCAAATAGGACATGGGAAGCGATTCAATCTCCAATCTGCCAATTGCCTTCGTCATCCTTGTGCACTCTGCCTTTGTTTTCTTCTCTCCTCGCCTCCACCTTCATCTTGGTCGTCGTCATCATCTTCCTCTCCGCCATCGCCACCATGTCTGTCTCCTGGAAAACCTCGCGTATCACGGAGGGGGGCCTCGATGCCCTTGTCCAAGCTGGAGTCCTCCAGCCAAAGGTGCTCGTCAACTCGCGCCCTGCGAGGGATGAGGAGGTGCCGACACCAGCTGCCCACCAGGTGGTGTGCTTCGTCGACTTCCACAAACTCGGGCTCGTGCTGCCGGTGCTGCGACTTCTTTCGCAACCTTCTCTTCTTCTACAAAGTCGGGCTACATCACCTCAATCTAAATGGGGTGCTGTAGGTCGCCGTCTTCATCTCACTAGGCATGGCGTATCTGGGGATTCCTCCCCATTTCGCGGTGTGGAAGTACTTCTTCCACATCATCCTCACCACTGAGGGTATTGCCTGGTGCGTCGGGGGCGCCGGGATCCAATTCTGTGGCGCACGTGCACTAGTACATCCAGGTAACCCTCCCATCCTCGCCACGGGGGTGGCAAGAGGATTGGTTTTACATCGACAACCTCGCGCCGGAGTTTCCGGTGCTGCGATGAGGTCCCGGTGTCCCACGACTTGTGGGCTGTGAAGCCGACGGTGGCGGAGGTCGAGGCGCTGCAACCGATTCTGCGGTGCATTGCGGAGCTACGGGATGAGGGATTGACCCGCGCTGGGCTGGTCGCGGCATTCGTGGGGCATCGTTCCAGCCTCATCACCTCTACTTCTACTCCGGGCCCCTTGATGCTTCCCGCGAAGTGGTGGCGGAAGAATTGGCAGAGGATGAAGTCGTGGCCCGGGTGTCGTGGCTCTTGGATGGGAACGTTGCTGTTGACTTGATCAGCGTGCCGGAGCCACAGCCGTTGGGCAGCTCGGGTGCCGTGGTAAGTGATCTCTTCACAATGTTTTAGTCGTCGAATCTTCGCAATGTTGTTGTTGTTTTGAGTGAATGTCGTTGATTACTTGAAGCTGGGCATCGGCCCTTCACGTGTGCCGATGATGGTGATGCGGAACACGATAGGTGTGAGCGTTGCTGGATCGAGCTCGGCCGAGCCTAGGCGGGGGAGGAAGTCATCATCCCATTGGGGGTCACACTCGGGGCCTAGTCTCATCAACCAGGTCCCCAGCATGTGTTCTGGGTCCCTTCGTACTCCCACGGGACTTCCCCCAACTGCTAGGTCGGGGTCCGCGGGATCACTTCTCCCTGCAGCAGTTGTGCCGGGCCGGGGGGTCTGTGTTGGTCTTGATTGCGGGGCCGACCCCTGCTGAGGCCACGGGGTTGGGGCTTTCGGCCTCGGTCCTCGCAGCTGCTGTCCAAGTCATGGCATCATCCACCTCCATCGTCAACATGGAGGACGACGACTCCGACGACATGCCCATCAACTCCCATTGCCGTCGGAGGGAGTCAGGTGATGCTTTCGGATCTTCACCTAAAAGGGCAAGGGGTGAAGACTCGTGCTCTGCAGTCATTGCTGCTGCTGCTATTTCCCCTGCTCCTCCCGCAGCTGGTGGTACGGGGGCTGGGTCTTCACCTTCTCTGGTCACTGCCCTCTCTTCATCGGGCCATGGCCGTTTCCCAGTTCGTCGGTCGGCGGTGTAAGTTTTCTCACTTGTCTTTGATTGTTGAAACTTGCTCATATCGTTTGGATGTTGAACTAGGGTGCCTGCCGTGGCAGACCCCCATCGCCGATCACCGCAAAGAAGTCTTTGGGGGTCGCTTGTTCACATGGAGAGGCTTCTGAGGTTGAAAGAGAGGAGGCCCGCCATCGTGAGATGGTGACGGGGGCGGCGTCACCTCCGCCTTTGCCGGACCATGAGCCGTCGGCCGCGGAGCCAATGGCTGAAGAGGAAGAACTGCTGCCTCCTCCAGCCACGGATGCGGTGGGCAGGGAGGAGGCAGGTGTTGAAGAGGATCTACACCTCCGACTGCCGCCGCTGAAAGTCTGGAGCCCGCAGGCACGGGAGGCGATGAGGTGGCTGCGACTGCTACTGCACCGACTACCGTCGCGCCTCCAACCATGGATCCCCAAGGATCAGGGGTGGGGCTTGTCATCCTTTCGGGGGACGCAGCGACCCTGGCCTGGCTGCATTATAACGGCCAGGTCGACGCTATCCACCAGCTGGTCCTGGCCGCTGTCACGCAATTCAGCCAGGGACTGGGACAG
This sequence comes from Zoysia pacifica, assembly GCA_001602315.1. Classification (NCBI taxonomy): domain Eukaryota; kingdom Viridiplantae; phylum Streptophyta; class Magnoliopsida; order Poales; family Poaceae; genus Zoysia; species Zoysia pacifica. The sequence continues at coordinate 9,570 of BCLH01002196.1, forward strand.
CTGAGGGAATGCCGTGACATGCTTCAGGCCTCCAAACTCACGGAATGCTGGGTAAAGCTTTTCGATCCTTCACCTTTTCTCTGAGATTCTTGTTGCTTGTTTGTTTCTGGGTTGACTCCTTCTTCCATAGGGGGCCCTTTACCGTGCAATGGGTCAACCATTGCCCGGTGACGAGTTGCAAGTGGAGGTGGAGGCCCTCCGTGAGGAACCGGAGGAGGCCCAGGCCGATGTCCTCGTAGCAGGGCATGGTAGGGATGTGTCTACTGATGATGCGTATCGCTTCCGTTGTCAGGCCACTCAGGCGCGGGAGAAGCGTAGGATTGCGCTTGACGACGCCCTCCGAGCCCAGGAGGAAGGCGCCCAGCTCCGAGCTAAGAAGGCCAAGGTCTCGACCGAGCTTGCCGCCTGCATGCAAGCCGTAGCACGTAAGTTTGCCTATCGTCTCCGATCTCCCTTGTGTTGAGGTTGCCAATGCTTTCATGTCTTGTCCAGGGCTCCAAAAGCAATCAACTCCCAGGCCTCAGAGATGGAGGCACTCCGGGGCACTAGGGACGCCGTTGGGGAGGCTCGTGTAATCACCGAGGAGGCGCTTGTTGCTGTCGATGAGGCTTGCCTAGCCACCGACCGAATGGTCGCCCAGCTCTCCGAGGAGCTGCGGACCACCAAGGATACTGTCGTTGACTCCATTCAGGAAAACTGGCAAACTACCAAGGCCATGGTCGCCCAGTTCACGGGGAGCTGGAAGACGCCAAGGGCAATGCCGCCGCCACTGTGAAGGAGCGCAACAGTGAGTGTTACTTGGCTTTGCCTTTCTGTTCATTGTAGTCAATGCTGTAGAGCTTAGTTGGTCGATGTTGATGCAGAGGCATGCCACAGGTTCCGTCGCCTGAAGCATGACATCGTGCTCTTCTCGGGCGGCTATTTGCGGACATCACCAAGGATGCGTTCACCATGGAGCACAGGCGCCATGTGTTGCATCAACTGCCTAGGAATATCAAGTCTGTGGCGCTCCATGCACTCGAGGACGGGACTTCGTTGACCCTGGCTGAGACCGGGTCGCTTTACTCGAACGCGGACCTTGGGGTTGTCGCAGACGGTTTCACGGTGGGGCAGGGTTCGCAAAACCGCAGTAAACCGCGCGGTTTTCGCCAAAACCGCCCAAACCGCTCCGGTCCGGTTTGGGCGGTTCAGCGGTTTTCGAGTTCAAAATTTTTTGAATTTTGAAAAATTGGTAGATTTTAAAATAAAAAATATGTAAAAAAACTAGATGAAAAATGTAACTTCATGGTTGAATCAGTTTTTAAAAATATTTTGATTTCGGTGTTGAAAAAATTCGAGAAAAATTGGATGGAGAATATATAAGCAAACCTTATCCGGAGTCACATGTCCACAACCTCTTCTGGCCTTCCCCTTTCGCCGTCCACGAGTTGCGTCCGCATATCTGCCGCCTTACCTCGCCGTCCGCCGCGTCGGGAACCGGAAGGAAACAACGGCTAGCCGAGCGGTAACCACGACTAGCCGCACGCGTGCTTGCAGCTCCTCAAGCCATTCGGCTTCAGCGGTTAGCCGCGCGAAAAGGGCGGCTAGCCGCGCGCCTCCGACGGTAAGCTAGCGCCAGTGGCAAACCGCTTGATTTGAGCGGTAAGCCGAGCGATTAGCGTGGAAAGCCGTCGGATCTAGTGGGTTTCCGTGGCAGAGAAGGTGAGATGGTTGTATTTCTGTTTTTTATTCAAATATTAGTCGATTTGTTAGCAACTTTAGAATATAATTGGTCATTTTTTAGGTATTGCTGGTTCTAAGATGGCAGATCAGCTCGATTCGGTTTGAGAGCATGGGGATAACGTGTATCCTAAGTTCCATTGCAAATATTGCAAGTCCGTGAAGAGAGAGAGGGTGGTGCCACACGATTCAAACAACATTTGGCACATCGCGGAAGTAGCGTAGTTGGGTGTCCTCATGTGCCCACCGACGTTCGGAACTATTTTCGTCGAGAGCTTGATAGAACCGCCAAGCGGAGGAAGGATCGAGCTAAATAGACTCTCAGACAGCACCAGTTGCAAGTGAGAGAAATGTCAATGAGGAGGACGATGAGGAGATGCAAGCTGCCATAAGGTTATCTAGAGAGGAGGAGGCATTTCGATAGCGTCAGCGTTTGTATGGTGGTCAGTTCAAGAGTGGTGGTGCTGGTGCTGGTTTATCGCAAGGTGCTTCTGGTTCATCGCAGGGAGGTGGTGGGTCTGGATTGTTTGGCATGATGAAGAGGTTCGGGTCATAAAGGTCAAGTAAGGAATGGATTCAAACTAGATCGATACAGGTGCATGGAGTGCGAAGAGCAAGCTAGCAAAATCGGCTATTGGACGCGCATGATCGAAATTTTTTCATACAGAAGCCATCTCTAGTAGAAAAACTGATAGTCTATACTTTGTTAGTGCTATCAAGGAGACACAGAGATGAGGTATGAGATCTTTATTTTATTTTATTACATGTTTCCTTATACCTTACCATATTTATATCATGTGTCTTAATGTTTGCAGGTGAGAGCGTGCCTAGCCCAACTAGAAGGAAAATAGATGGTACATATCTTAATGCTAACGAGCAAGACATCAAAAAAAATTTGGTAAATTTAAGATGGAGTGACCGATGTACGGTGTCACGATTATGTGTGACTCTTGAACTAGCCCAACAGAGATGAGCTTGATAAACTTTATGATCTACTGTAATAGTGTCATATTTTTTCACAACTCATGTGATGTTACTCGGCAAAGCCAATCTACGAACTTCATATTCAAGGTACAAGACATATGTTTATTGTATGGCACTATTTATTTTATTTGTACCAATATTATTTTGAACAATAAAACGTTCTTGTGCAGGAAATGAATAAGGTATGCATTGATGTAGGTGCAGACAATATTATGCAGTTTATTACAGACAATGATTCAAATTATAAAAAGGGGTGCAAGCTGCTGATAAACAAGTATCCTCATATTATCTGGCAACCATGTGTAGCACATACAATCAACCTGATGCTAAAGGCTATTGGTGAGTTCCCAAAGCACAAAGCTATGATACAGTCGGCTCGCAAGATTTCTCGTTGTTGTATAATCATAATCAGTTGCACTCTATGATAACCAATACTATTAGTGGTGAGTTGGTAAGATGGAATGCAACACATTTTGGCACAAACTATATATTTCTTTAGAGTATGCTTCGTCGGAGAGAAAAATACATGGCATAGATGGGTTCTGAGACATTCTTAAATAGTAGATTTGTCAATACCGATGAGAGAAGGCATACTCACTCTTGCCTAGCAAGCATGTTATGGTGGGATTCAATGAAACATGTGGTAGATGCAGTGTAACATTTGTATGTGTTTCTTCGGTTTGCTGATCAAGATAAGAGCCCTACCTTGAGTGAAGTATTTCTCGGATATTATTTTTGTAAAAATGAGTATCAAGCCCTTTATAGGAATGATGAGCGAGAGATGGAGAGGTACATAGACATTATAAATCGTAGGATGGTGGACATTTGCAATGATACCTTTGTGAATGCAGGTAATACTTACTTACGAACAAAATTATTGCATTTTTTTGTTTATAGTGCAAAGATATCTAACTATTGTAATATGTGCAGCTGGATCTTTGAACCCAAAAAAGTCACTATTCTTACGGAATTGGTCGAAATATGATGAACGATATTTGAGAGGCATTTACACTCATAGCACCAACCGACTTGTGTATGCAGGCCCTGTAGGAGGCAGAAATTTTTAGAAAAAAACAAGGTTCATTCGTCACTGAGTTGGCTAACAGGATGGCAGTTGATAAGAATACTTCTCCTGCAGTTTGCTAGAACATGTTTGAAGGTGACACACCTCATCTCCAGCAGCTTGCATTACAGATAGTCTCACAGTGTGCATCATCGAGTGGTTGTGAGCACAACCGGAGTACATTTGCATTGATTCACACCAAGGTGCGTAAAAAATTATCTCATGACAAATTACATAAGTTGGTGTATGTTAACTGCAACCTTTGAATCCGTATGCGTGATACTTCATGGTTATATAAGCTACTAGAAGCTGATCCATTTGATCGTCTCATAGAGCTATCGTTGTATGATTGTTTAAATCCTATTCGAGAATGGATGGAATATGAGAGATCGAATTCTGACCCTATTCTTGATGAAGAGGGCATGAAAGTGACAGTCCTCTACCAAGCCGTCTTGTTACAGATGATGACGCTGGTAGACAGTTGCTATGCTTGTCTTGTGCTAAAACAATATCTATAATGGGCGGATCAAAATATGGGTGATACTCACATAGACAAGAGGAAGGTTCAAAATGCAAGATAGAAAAAAGATGCTAAAAAGATAAGGATAAGGAGCAAAGAGAAAGGTAAGAATGTGGGCAGTGACGACTTCACAGATTCTGAAGACGCTAGACGAAGCCCACCTTACCAGGAATCAAATGATAGCAGCTCCCGAACTACATCTAGAGACCTACCAGGCAATATGGTTCCTGACTCACAGCCACGGATCACAACTCATCATTTCACAGATAACCATTTCTTCATATCATACGATCAATTTTGACTCATTTATCTTACACTTCACTTCTTTTATAGGTGAGACAGACTATACCCATGCTACACAGAATGAAGACCATAGTGCTCTACAGTCACCAAGGACATTGATGGGGGAGAGGCAGCATTACTACAGCACCTACTATTCTGCGACAGACAGTGATACATTATACAGCCAAGATAATGACTACTACAATTATCTTTACGGTGATCGTAGCACAGAATCTCCCACCACATGGGTCTACCAATGGCAAAATTCAGATTTTTATAATATGTTGTACTCACTATGAGAGACAACTACCGCTTGGACGGGACAGTCTTAGAATAAATTCAAAACGGAATTGGTAGCTACTAGAGGAATTCAGCTCCTCTCAAGTGAAGAGTATGACAATGCATATTTTGATTAGAATACAATCCTAAAGTAAAGTGTACTTTGAAAACTATGTATGGACTTTAGATTTGTTGTGGATGAACTACATGTATGTATGGATTTCTTGTGTTTGAAACTTTAGATTTGATATGAATGAATATGTGTCTTACTATTTGTGGATGAAGTATGTTGTGAATATTGATATTAAAATAAATTAGAATAGATCATGCCCAATTTTTCAGCACTTTTTCATCTCTTTTCTTATTTTTTCACTAATTTATCAGTTTGCAGAAAATCTACCGATTTAGCGCAAAAACAGTTCGGTTTTCGCATTCAACGGTTTTCAGGAAAACCGTTCAGCTAGCCGTGAAAACCGTTCGCCTAACCGCAAAAACCGCTCGGTTTACCGTTTTCAAACCCATGAAACCTTCCCCATATTTGAAAATTGAAATTTGAACGAAAAACCGAACGGTTTTAGAGGTTTTCGCAGTTTTTGTCAAAGTGGCGACGGGTGGTTTGCGCGGTTCAAACGGTAAGTGAAACCCTGCGGTGGGGATGACAGACAAGGAGGTCGATGAGCTCGCGACAGCAGTGCAACCTCTTGCACGTCAGCTCTGGTCGGCGTTTGACACAGCGACATACCTGTGATTGCGGTTCAGCCAGTTGCTCCCTCGGATAGATCACGGGGTTAGAATAGTTTTGTTTTGTGGTGCCCGTAAGCACCCACTATTGGTACTCTAAATAAAATAGCACCTGACCCTCGTTTTATTATGTAAACTTGTTGCTTTACGCATTCTCAAGATTCCGTTAGGCGTAGTTTAGCGACTGGGCTAGGTATAGCTCATAGGTGTTAAGGACGGGTTCAATGCAGCTGTAAAGCGGTCACTGGCCACGGGTTATGAACGTTAACTGTGAGGAGAACTTGATTGTGGGTGCTTGCAGTTTACTTTACTTGTCCGAGGGTCACTCGAGCATTTGGGCTAAGTAGCTTCAACTCGGGGGTAACATTCGGGGTTCGCGCTGGCACAGATAGGGACATACCCTCAGGAGCGCACAGGTCGGGAACAGATCCTGAAATACGAGGCATGGAGCCTGAGAGCGAAGAAAGGAAGGGGGTCGGACTGCCACGCTGCTCAGAGCTCGAGCAGAACGACCCTCGAGCGGAAGGCTCGAAGCCTAAGCTGCGAGAGTCCCGCAAGCTTGTCGCGGGGGACCCTGGAAGGTGCAGCCCCCCGAGCGGTGGACTGCAGCCTTTTGGCTGGGCTCTGCCACTTGGACCAGGAGCGAAAAAGGCACATCGAAATCTGGCAGAAGCATTTTCACTTATTTGATATTATTAGAGGCACAAACAGCGCAATTGCTCAATATTCCATGAGTTGGCGAACTCGTTGTCTCCCCGCCACTGACACCAAATCCAGCTTCCCTTGCCTTTGCCCTAATCAATCAATTTTCATAACACCCCACCCGGTAATCAACCTGCCTTTACCTTTTGGTCACATATGCATGCATCACTTTAATTATTTGATGTTGCTTCAGGACCATTATTCTTTTATAAATTTGGGCTGCTAATTTAATCTATTGATGTTGAGTCAATGTGCTTATTACCGTGCCCCTTTATTTTTGATGAATTAGTTGCACGTAAAACTCTATCTAGAGCTTTGTTTACCCTTGCATTTAACTCCTATTCATGGGGTTCCTGGATGTTCTGCTATTTGCTTCTTACTCTGCTATTTGCCTCTTACCTTGCAGGTGCTGATACAATATCCACCATCCGGATCTTACATTGAGTTGACCTCGCTGATGCAGACGTGTGTGCCGCACGCATCAAACTTTCCAACCATCCATGGAAGAATAGTAAAGAAGCCATTTATCTGTCAATTTCCATTCCCGAGAATCTTATAAATTCTTTATAAAGGTGATGTGGGGAACTGCCTACTGTGTACTATACAAAAATATTGCCTTTGTAGTTTGTACAGTTAGCTAGCTAACTTAAAAATCAGATAAACTGTGTATAGCCAAAGTAGTACTATGTGAAATACTTCCTCTTCACTTGCAGTGAAGATAGTTTCTCTAATCATGGTGTGAAAACTAATATCATGCACAAAGTTGCATTCTAACCATCTTTGAACTTACTTCACTCAATCATATATGTTTTTTTAGAGCACATACACATCTAGGGCTTTCGAAATTGCACGGGCATTTCATAACCTTTGCGCCATGCTTCTGTTTCATCCTATTTGACTCTATTTTTCTGCTATTAACTGTGCACAATCTGATCATCCATCTTCTGCCCGTCTGTTATATATAAGAGTCATATAGCTATCCTGTATCATACATATCTGTTGACACCAAAAAAATCGTTAAACCACCGGAGTGTCTGGTACAATGCCAGAGTATCCGGCAAGCCCCTCGGGTTTGAGGATATTGGCTCACCGGAGTGTCCGGTATAGTGCCGGACTATCCGACAAGCCCTCTCGGGTTTGGGGCGTTTAGCCCATTGGAGTGTCCGGCATGGTGCCAGACTATTCAGCAAGCCCTCTCGGGTTTAGGTGTTTTGCACACCGGACTTTTCGGCATAGTGCTAGACTATCCGATAATCCCTGTCGGGTTCAGGTGTTTTGCACACCGGACCATCCAGCACGATGCCGGATTATCCGATAAGCTCTCTCGGGCTCCGGAATTAACACGACGGTCTATCCGACATGTCACCAAAATATCCGGCACCTCACCGGACACTCCAGTGGTGTCGATTTAGAAAGTTTCAAATCTAATTTGTTTCCTAATTGAGAGGATTCATTGCTTCACAGGGTAAAACTATCCCACCTCTATAAAACAGAGACCCATGGCCGATTGGAGGACCCCAATCGAACTTATTATTTGTCTTTACATTTTTCACTTCTACAAACCCTAATCCCCTTGACGTCATTTTGCTGTTCTTCATTCGTTCCGACAATGTTTGAAGGCAATCCGACTGGCTTGACTAAGCCCAGATCAACCCTAAGAAGATCCTCCTACGATGGGGTCCCTCTCGAGACAGGTTTTCTAGGTGCTGTCCAAATCTGGCGTCAAGGCGGCGTCGGCATTTTCGCACACGGACGTGCGCGTGGTGCGTTGGCCCGGGATCTATTTCGGCGTCAACACACTTTTTGACGACTTTGCTAGGGATGAGAGATTCCGGTTGCACAAACCGAATCATCATTCTTGCACTATGTCTTTCGAGATTTCACCAGCGAACATCGTCATGCCGTCATTGGAGGAGCTGCCCGAGGAGGCTCGTAGGACGTTCTTGGAGCGTCAAAGGGCCGTCGAGGAGCAGCACAAGGCGCGAAAAGATCAAGGGCTACAAGACTTTCTCGCATGCTTCAAGAAGGATCGTCAAGGGGTGATCTCTCAAGTGAAGGAAGCCATTCTCCCGACCGTCGTCGACGACGCAGCTGTGGGTGCTGCCAACGTGAGAACACCTTCGCATCCTCTGTTACTTTTGAAGACCTTTCATACTATTTTACCGACATAAAAAAGGTCTTAGCTAATGATATGCAACACATGATTCAAGATATCTTGTCTAAATCATTAAAAATGTTGGTGTTGCATCGTCTTCCACTCATGTTGCGCATGTAAGTCCTTCCACTAGCTCATCGGCGCCTAACACACCTAGTGTCCAACAATCTTTGTATGGCATGCCGTTGAACTCGTTTAGTGGGCAGACTAACTTTCAACCTCATGTGCAAACCAATGCTTTGGTAGTGCCTCTCACTAGTGTAGACCTAATCACTAGCATTTCCAATCCGGCTACTAGCGAATTGAATGAATTGGTTAATTTTGTTCTTCCTTACTGTGCCGTTGTGTATAATACGTCACCTATCCCATCTAGCGGTACGGGTATTCCTCATAGCTCTATACCAAATGAACAATTTAACGCCGTGAGAATGAACATGCACCCTTCGCCACAATGCACATCCCATAGACCACCCATCACCAATATAGAGGAGTGCATGGCTCGTATTAAAGAGGATTTGAGGAAACAATTTCGTGAAACGTTAGAAGTGGACATTAAGGGAAGAGACCGAACCTATCAAAAATCATACCCCATGTATTTTGATTCGGTCTCATATCCTAGCGAGTGGTGTGTTCTCGACTTCGTCAAATTCAATGGCTCTTCTGGTTTCATAAATTGGAACTTCCGACTTTCATAGATTCATATCAATGTTCCACACCTCATCGATATATTTGATAAGGTATGCTTTACAAGTGCTTTAATTAATTTCCAATTAAATCATAAATTTTTAGTTGATACATACATTAGTACTGCCATAGAAAATAATGCTAAGACATCGATTGAGGGGGTAATTTACTTGTTATCAACAAAGAGTCTTCACCTAGTGTCGGCCACTGCATTGTAACAATTAGGAAAGCTGATAACAGTAATATTTTAGCATTCAATGTTTCAACCTCACCATGCCAAAGTTTTTATCTAAATGGTTTACTTGTGGCCATTTGGGTTTTAAAAGAACAAAATCAAGATTAGCCGATGTTGCAAAAACCGATGCTAGTATGATAACAGATTCTAAAGCATCTGGTAAAAGAAACACAAGTAACTGTATAGCTGAATGGATAGATGAGAAATCTGAACCATTTGTTTGCTTAGTGTTAAAACCGTCTTTTCAAAAGAATCGGCTAAAGAATACAAAGTACACTTTTGATTTGACTTTGTGCGATGATCTATTTGATACCTTGCTAGCAAAATAATTTTATTAGGCTTATGGATCACAAAATCATACCATCACTTCAGGGCGTAGAGAAGCGAACGTATTGTAAGTAGCATAATTTTTTTATCGCAGTTCTAAGAATTGCAATACGTTTCGTCAAATAATCCAATAGTCTATCGATAGAGGACGATTGAGTTTTGAAGAAACACATAAGGATGACCAATTGGCTCCAATTGGTCACGATAATAATAGGTTATCAAATCGGCCACAGGTCGATTCATCTAAACGCAACGAATTGAGTCTTGGCAAAAATAATTTAAAGCCCTCCAATGAAGAAAATGCAGTTGCCGATGAGATTCATGATGATGATGTTAAAGGAGATGATTTTAAAGGGATTGCAGAAGATTCATTGCGCACTGGGGGCAACGAAAGGTTTTTAAGCTTGCTCACGACCGATTAGTTTCAAATCGACCAAATTCAACAAAGCTGAAAAAACTGAAACTTCCAATTTATTCCAATTTTTGCAGAGTCAATGAAATGAGCAAAAAAAAAATCCAAGAATCAATTTAAAAAAGGTTGAGGGAGGTAAATGCCATAGCCAACATGAGGATAGCAAGTTAAAGCTTACTTTTGAATAGCTTTTGACTAAATATGTAAGATAAAGAGAAAAAAAGAATGCTTCTAAGCCAAATTACCCCATGCCATCAAGAGTGCCTCCAAAATATAAACATGAGGGTTGGAATTTGCAAAGGAAGAAAGTTTATTCGAAAGCTCCATATCCTCCTTTTACGCTGATTATGCCGATGCCATATGGATCATCCACTATAGTTTTTTATCCTTATTCATCATGGGAGTGCTATGGTTCTAGGATGCAGTCTCAATCATCTCATAAACAAAATGAAACCACAAGAAGGCAAACCACTATCTGACAACCATACACAAAAGACCGTTTCAATCAAAAGAATCAGTCAATAGCTCAAGAAAAGATAAAAGTGGTTTGGCAGCTTTATCGTGTCAAAAAAGATGGCTGTAAGGATAGAAGTTCATATCTTAATTTAGGTGAAAAAATCGATTCATACTTCGAAGACTTCGGCTATTAGTGGCAAAAAGATGAAAAAAACAAGTGTTGATATTTTTATGCCAAATCTAAACCAAACACCAATGATTCAAGAGCAATTCTTCTCACTACCGGCTATCGCTACACTGACAGTGCAGGACACTATGATGCCAGCACCTGTTATTGTTTCTCCTGTGGCAATAATGAATGAGAATGAGAAACATGTTCCTCAGGATCCCATAGAACCCGTTGCCACAGATAAGAGAGAGCAACAACAGCCTCCAACAAAAAATGTGCAAAATCAGGAGGCCCTAAGAAGGTCTCAAAGAGTAAGAAGATCAACTATTTCTGATGATTATTAGATTTATCAAATAGAGGAATTTCAAATGGAGGATGATCCCACCTCATTTGAAGAAGCTATAAGAAGCGAAAACTCTTTAAAATGGCTTGAAGTCATAGAAGAAGAAATAAAGTCTATGAAGGCTAATAAAGTCTGGGACTTAGAAGTAATTTCTAAAGGAGCCAAAACAGTATGCTGCAAATGGGTCTACAAGACAAAACTTGACTCCCAAGGGAATGAAGATAAAGCATGACTCGTGGCACAAGGCTTTATGCAAAGAGAAGGGATTGATTACAATGAGACATTTTCTCCAGTCTCATGTAAAGATTTCTTTATAATCATAATGGCACTAGTGACTCATTATAATTTAGAGTTATATCAGATGGATGTAAAAACAGCTTTCTCAATAGGGATTTAGAGGAAAATATTTACATGGCACAACCGAAAGGTTTTGTCGTGGAAAGAAATGAAAGAATGGGGTGCCGTCTAAAGAAATCAATTTATGGGTTAAAGCAAGCTTTAAGACAGTGGTACTTGAAGTTTGATAGTACGATAAAGAAATTTGGGTTTAACAAAAATATAGAGGACAACTGTATTTACTCAAAGTTTAAAGATGAAAAATTTATCTTTCTAATCCTGTATGTGAATGATATCCTACTTGTTAGTAGTAACGTCAGTCTGCTACTAGAGACAAAGAAGATCTTGTCCTCAAACTTTGATATGAAAAATATTGGTAAAGCTTCATTCGTTTTAAGAATCAAAATTCACCGAGATAGAAATAAAGGGATATTGGAACTATCACAAAAAGCATACATAGAGAAAGTTTTAAAGAAATATGGTATGCATAAATATAATCCATCACCTGCACCTATAGTCAAAGGTGACAAATATGAGGATTTTCAGTGCCTCAGGAACCAGTATGAGATCGATCAAATGAAATCGATTCTATATGCTTCAGCTGTTGAAAGCTTACAGTATGCTCAAGTGTGTACACTTCCTGACTTAACATTTGTTACCGGGTTACTTGGCAGATTTCAGAGCAATCCTAGAACAAAACATTGAAAATTGATAAAGAAAGTCTTGCGCTATTTGCAAAAAACAAAAGACCTCATGATGACATACAGAAGATCAGATTCGCTCTATATAGTGGGGTACACAGATTCTGATTATACGAGAGATGATAAAAAGTCAACATTCGGATATATGTTTACTCTCACTAGAGGAGCTATTTCGTGAAAAAGTTCAAAGCAATGTATGCCGAGTTTGCAGCATGTTATGAGGCTATGGGGCACGTGAACTGGCTTAAGAAGTTCATACCCGGTTTTAAAGTGGTTAACAACATCTATAGACTACTTAAGTTGTAATGCGATAATGAACCCGCAGTAATATATGCCCACAACAATAAGTCAAGTGGTGCTGCCAAACACATTGACATAAAGTAATATATTATGAAAGATAAAGTTCGGGATCAAATCATAAGTCTTGAGCATATAAGTACCACAAAGATATTAGTGGATCCGCTTACTAAAGACTTACCACCTAAAGTATTCATTGAACATGTTGCCGGCATGAGTTTAAGAGAAAGCCTGTGATTCCTGAACTAAAAGATGGCCCAAAAGTGTAGTAACTATTTCGGAACAGAAAAGTGTATTGTAGCTATTGAATCTATCGGCGATTGACCATGACGATGAGACAGCTCTATACATCAATCTGTAATGGAATGAGTAAAGTTAAAAGTATTGAAGTATAAGGCGAGATTAAGTGGGAGAATATTAGAATTGATCTCCTAGCCTAATTAGCCCAACGGCCAATTGGGCCTCTTGACCACGCGCCCTGATCGGGGGCGCTCAGCCCATTGGCTGGTGGGCCTCTGTCACGCAGCGCAACAATAAAAGGGACAGGTGGGGGCCAGGGCACGAGACACGAAGTTGGCCATAGCCACAATCCCACATGATATCCAGAACCCTAAGCCGATCTATAGAGGCGGTGTAAGCGACGGGAATCGCACCACCGCCGCCACAGGAACATTGTCGCCATCACTGCCTTCGTCCTTTTCTCCGACCGATGCTGCCCTAGAGCAGAGGACTGCACCGACAAAAGACGAATGGTCACTTCCTCTTCCTTAGCACCGGTGGTGACCGGATCCGAAGGTATGAACACAAGAACACTACAGAACCTCGCTCTTCCTCCTCTAGCCCTTGGATCTGGACCCTAGACGATCCACAAAAGTTAAACATTTAGTACCCTACTGGAGTATCAGAGAAATCTATTTTTTGTAGTTTTATTAACAGATCAAATATAATACGTTTCTTAATTAATAGGATCCGTAGCTCCACGGAATAAGACCATCCCACTTATATATAAAGAGGTCTAAGGTCGATTGAGGAGGTAACACCCAATCGTCTCTATCAAATTAAGGTCGATTGAGGAGGTAACTCCCAAACGTCTCTATCAAATTATCTTATTTTTTACCTTTCAACCCTAGCTCTCTCTTCCAACCTCTTATGATGTTTATCCACTGATCTCCACGACCATAGATAATGTCTTAGGCCAGCTAGCCAACTTAGGGCACGTTCAACGATGCTCACGCCTAGACGGATCTCTCCTGGGTGGGAGATTTGACGGTGTTTCCTAGTTTGCTCGTAAACTAATCGTTCTTCATCACGTAAGTACGTTATTTATTCTTTTGCTGATTTGCTCATAAATCTAGCCGTCTTTCACAACAAAATCATAATATCTACCTCTTCTCGAAGCAATCGGAGGTGACCTCGTCAATATGATCCGTTGCGATCCGAACGACCTAATACTCTTATGTGTGACCAGAAAAGTGTCAACAAGCCCTCTCCTCGATTTCGCTGCGTGCTCCTGACCAGCGTTCAGGCACTTCAGGCGTGGAAGGATGGGATCCTGCAGCATATTCGTCATCGATGTCCTCCCAGTGATCTCTCTGGCTCTTCCCTACCGTGTAGGGTTTCATTTTCCCTCACAGCGCCGTGCGTCCCAGGCCCCTGGGCCGAGCTGTCCTGCTGCAGCATGCGATTTTTCCCTCGTGCTACTGCTCGATTGTGCTGTCTGTGAGGCAACAACAAGCGAAAAGAAAGTGAGCAGGGAAAGGAGAAAAAAATAAAGGGGGCGAGGGGGTGGGGGGGGTGCCACGTTCACTGCTCCATTGTGTTGTCCATTAGGCAAGAGCATTGAGAAAAGATGTTTGACCACAGGAGGGAGGAAAAAAGAAGGGAAAAGAGAGAATCTACATCATATACAGATTTTGATCTATCGGTTATCTTTGGATTTATCTTATGGATTTTGAGAATTTTGTTGTGATTGGGGTTTCAACTTTGGTGGCTGCAGGATTGGGTTTCAGATCGCAGCACAGGAGATGCTACAGTGCTGGCCAGGATCAGAAGCTTCCTCTTCATCTCTGCATTGTTCCCCTGTAATTAGGGATGAGGTGGATTTTTTATCCTCTGGTATACTGTTAGGTATGTCAAGATCCGCCCAGATCTAACCCCATGTTCGAATTTGGTAATCTCCTCTCAGTCTCCGTCATCAGCGAGCCTGATTTGTTGATTTGCAGGTCGCAGCTGCTCCTCCAAAGAATATAGCGATTTGGATTCTGTTATCCTCACTAGAAAGTACTCCCAACGGCATCTTTTTCATTGCCGCCTCTAATGGTTCATCTCCTATATGATAATCATGAAGCTCATGGTTCTCTTGAGAATCATATATTAGTCTCATCGAATTGAACATCACTGGATTCTTCAACACAACTGGTTGTGACATTAAAAGCCCAATAAGCCTTAGAGTTGCCGGAGTGTCTATCTAGAAACCCAATGTCTATTTTCTTCCCGAACTTTTTATTGTCCATCTAGGAACCCAATGTCTATTTTCTTCTCGAACTTTTTCAAGCCTCTTTCTCTTCTTGAATATATAGCATTTGCAACCAAAGACCTGAAAGTAGGCTAGGTTTCGTTTCCTCCCAACTAAGGGCTCATAGGGTGTTTTCTTCGAGAGATGATGAAGATAAACTCGGCTGGAGGTGCAGCAAGCCATATTGATAGCTTTAGCCTAAAACCTCTCCGGTGTTCCATACTCATCCAATATAGTTCCTGTAAGAGTGATGAGTGTCCTATTTTTTCTCTCAACAACACCATTTTGCTCTGGAGTGTAGGTGGCTGAAAACTTATGCTTGATCCCATCGCAATAATCTTCAATTGTTGAGTTCTTGAATTCCATACCATTGTCACTTCTAATCTTCTAGATCTTGGCATCAAAATCATTTTGGACTCTCTTGGTAAATTTTTTGAATGTGGCAATTGCTTGTGATTTGTCTTCAAAAAAGAGTGTCCAAGTGCAGCGACAGAAATTATCCACAATCACTAAGCAATACTGACAGAAATTATCCACAATCACTAAGCAATAGAAATTTCCACCAAGACTTGTAAATGGTTGGTCCAAACAAGTCCATAAGCACCAACTCAAGAGATCTTGATGTAGACCTCACTGTATTGCAAGGTTGGAGAGTTACCATTTACTTCCTGACCTAGCATGCACTACAAAGTTTTTTTTTTCAAAGGTTACATCTTGAGCACCAAGAACCAATCCCTTTTTGTCACCTTCTTCAATTGACCCATTCCAATGTGAGCAAGTCTTCCATGCCATAGCCAACCTTTAGAGGTCTTTGCAATGAGACAAGTACTGGGGTTGACTTCATTTGATAGGAAATCCACTATATAGATATTGTTGTGCTGAAAACCATGAAAGGTGACATCAAGAGACTTGTTAATCAACTCAGCACTTTTATCATTGAAGAAACAAGTGAATCCCAAATCACACAACTGATTAATGGAGAGGAGATTGAAGCTCAACGACTCAACTAGCAAGACAATTGAGATAGAGAGATCACTTGAGATAGCCACTTTCCCAATCCTTTTATTCTTCTTTTTGAATTATCACCAAATCTCTCTCTCTCTCTCTCTCTCTCTCTCTCTCTCTCTCTCTCTCTCTCTCTCTCCTTATTGAAAGAAGTGAACATTGTTGCATTACCGATCATATGTTGAGTGCAACTACTATCAAGTACCCAATGTCTTCCACCATCTTATAGTTCACCTTGCTTAACACAACAAAGCAAGAGGGATTAGTATCTAAACCTTTAGTAGAAGAACACGTACTAACCTTTAGGTGGGCGTCAAAGTGAGTATCATGAATTTCACTTGAGCTTGTGATCATTGGAAAGATATTCAAATGACACTCATCCTTGGAGTCACACCTAGACTTCCTATCCATAAGACACAAAGATGGGTTAGAGGAATTGAGAGCATTGATTTGGGTGTTACTACCATCCTTATAGTCTTTATGATTACTCTTATAGTTGATGTAGTAAGATTTCCCAATTTGAAGCCTCTTCTTGATCACTTCTTCTCTAGATATTATTCACTTTCCATAAGAGTTGATCCAATTGGATAAATGATCCAAGCAAAGACATATAGCGCTTAGAGGTTCATTTGGGATCATGGTAAGATTAAAAAACTCATCATATAAAACCCAATAGGAGTCCTCAATAAGAGAACTAGCAACATCATGATACTCAATGAAAGATAAATTGCTAAACGAGTGAGGAATAGTGCAAACTTGGGGTTCATGTGAGTTATGAGCATGCTCTTAAATGATCGAGCTTGATGTAGAAGTGTCAAATTTTCTCCCCTCCTATGGTCATCAAGATTCAAGTGATGCTCATTATGAACAGTGGCAATGCACATTTCCTCATTAAGGTACAATGAAGTCAGCTGCTAATCAATTCCAAGAGAAAAGGGTGTCAAATTTTCTCCCTTAGTGAGAGAATCCTATTGAGGAGCTCTTCATTTAAAATTTTGAGCATGCCATCAAGAGATTAACCTCAGCCATTGATTTTTAAAAATTGGACAATTTTTGGTACCAGTCTCATAATTTTGATATCTTTGACTAGGTACCTCTCTATTTTTAATTATTAGATCTGATCAAATGTATGACTGTGGTTAACTCCAAGCATCGTAACATCTCTCCTTTCTGTTTTGTTGCTTTAAAATTTTGTTTCTTAATAAAATCGCTGTAGGGACCTTGTCCCTCCAGTTTCCTTTAAAAAAAATGGTGCTTCCAGCATGGTTATCACAAGGTCAACACATCATTGCTTTCTTGTAACTACAAATTTCTTTTATCTTTTTTGCCCAACTAACAAAAGGATCTTCATACAATATTTATATCTGAGACAGTGGCACTTAAAAATCATTACCGTAAGTATCTCTTCATTAGACACTATTTCATCTTTCATTGTGTCACCAAAGCATTGACAAGCGGTTAGCATCATGTGCGCACCTATGATAAAAAAGTTCCTGCTAGTGATATCCAAAGCCACAAAAATGTCAAATGTTTGACGTTGTAAACTTTTCAAAGTATATGACATTGGATGATCAACAAAACGTCCTTAATAATTAGTAAGTCACGAACTGTTTGGACAACTGATATATACACGGTCCTCCATATATATAACCATACAAAAATAGTAAATTAAGGTGCTGGGAGATACAGGAAATAGCTCTTGAAGCATTACAAGCTTTGATTGTCTGGTCTACATTAAATGAAGACTTCATAAACAGATAAAAAATATTTTGTGATTATTCATACCATTTTAGGACACTACACCTCGAAACCCCATCGTAATAGTTTGAATTGGATTTGGATATTGTAGCATTTATTTATTGGTCGTGGATGATCAACTTGTTAATGGATTCAGTCTCTTGGACCTCAAACAAACTACTGGTCATCCCCATGTGAGCCATCAAGAGCCATACCATTGTGATGAGCTCGCCGCCATTGCTAAGCTTTCTGAGATGCTCTCTGGGCTGTGTATGTGATGCAGTGAACGTCAACATTTCCATCCAAACATGAGCAATGACCTTCCACATTTCATCCTCATCAGTGAAGGAATTCATCAACGCCTTGGCCAAGATACTGGCGTTGAAGAGCACAGTCTTGGTTCGGTCTCCCTTGATGAAACCATCCTTAAATGTGGTGGTGTCCATGCTGTGCACCATTCTACAGGCCATCACATGGCCCATCACCTGGTCATTGTTTATGTCTTGTCCTGGCCTGAACAACAATTTTGCCCCTTCATAGGTGTTGTTGTACCGTAGATGGCCAATCCCCATAGTCGCGGAAGTCATCTCTGGCTTCTTTATTAGTAGGTACAATAAGTATTCTGATATGCACTTGCTAACTTTCGGCATGTTATCTTGTGCCCTCTCTAGCAGCCCATGCACCTCACTGTAGAGGGAGAAGCACACGTCTGTCGCAATGTGCCAAATCAACAAGGACTCATCAAAGTCCCGCTCGCTTACACTTTGAAAGATAATATTAGATTCAATATTCTCTCCTTTATCCTCCTTAAAGCATCCCACCAACTCTCGAAGAGCATTGCCACCTCGATCTTGCCAGGCTTCCCTCTTTTTCCCTGACTTTTTTATGTTTTCGGCAATTACTTGTATCCTCTTGAAAATGAATGACAAGAGGTTTTCGTATTCACCTTTCTTGATGCGGCCACGAATGGGTTTGTGTGAGATCTTGGTAAAGATATCTGCCACTTTTCTTTGGAAGAAACCATATTGGTTGTCATGTGGGACTGTGTTGAGGGAGTGATCAATGAGGTTCATTTGCCAAATTGTCCTAGAGCATGTTGAATGTTTTTTTGCCCTCCAATACTTCTTGGTCTTGTGGATAGATCTGACCAACTGGGACAACCATTTTGAATGTTGTGAATGGTGGACATACACGAGTGCCCAATTGGAGAAGAGAAGCATGACAAGCGCAACTGCCTCGAGTGCCACAGCGATGGCAAGCAATGCATAGGTGATCACAATATCAACCTGTGGCATGCCAGCCCTATCATTGTGAGCAAAAATGATGAAGCTAGACATTATGCAGCACCAGGTGACGATGCGGAGCACACAGCCAACCATGGTATTGAGGATTGGCATCTTGGTGTAGAGCACGTCGTACATGTAGTTGAGCTCCATCTCTAGGATGTCGAAGGCCTTCATGGGGTTCCTGAGAGCACAGTAAAAGTCCTCACTCATCTTTCGATTCCTTGTGCTGACGACACCATTGACGAAAATGGCACGGTAGTTGGTAAAGAGGTTGTATGCATTCAATTCATCTTCTCCATCATACGCATCCCCAGAGCCTTCGTCTTCACCACTGTTTATGTCCCAAACGACATTGCTGCTGTCTCTCAAGGTGGCAAGTTCCACAATCAGCCCACCCTTCTTCTTGGAGGAGTACGCCTGCATCAACCTGGGGATGTTTGCTGGACGGACATCTGGCACACCAAGAATGGCAACTGTGAAGCCATTAGTGCTTCCATGGTACAATGAGTAGGTGCGCTCTATGTACTTGATCATGCCAGCAACCAAAATGATCGGCGTTGCCACGATCATCGGGTTGCCTTCCAGGGAACAAATGAAGACCACTAATGCTGCTGAAAGTTCAAATAGGAAGCCAATAAAGTGCCGCAGCCACAACTCATTGTCCTCAAGTGAATAGGCGGTAATTTTGTCTGGCCCGCCCATATGGAGCAGTAGGAATGGTGCCCAGAATGCGAAGATGATGGGACTGCTGCCGCCGCTGCAGGCCCCTCCTCCACCAGCACTCCCGGAAGTTGCCGTGTCACCATGTGGAACATGCTTGAGTCCAACCATGGAAGGAATTGCAAGGGAGCCAACACCACCACCACCTCCTCCTCCTCCTCCTCCGCCGCCACCAATATTACCCATGTTGTTCAACAATAGGCCAAGTGCAAGGTCAGCTACCCAGTCGGCGAGGAGGTAGCATGACCATATAACAAATCGGAAGAAGGCACATGAAGAGCGCTTCCTGAGGGAACCAGTGAAGGTAAGGATGACTTGGAACATGAGGCTGAGGAGGACAGCGACGCGAATCTCCCAGTTGCTGTCCTGTTGCGGCACTGGCGGATTGAATCCCATCCTGGCTGGTCACCGAAAGGCCTATTTTTTGATATACCTGGATGATATAGAGGAAAAAAATTTCTTTAGTAGCTGTCGGCAATGTCATTACCGTCTCCAATAGCTTGGAGTCGTGCTAGAGAAGAAAAAGTCCAACCCGCATCTTTGTTTCACGTAAGCCGATACAAACCTTGCGGCCACACCGAGACAAATACCTTCTTCTGCTAGGAAACTAGTGAAGCAGCCTGCGCGCAAATACGGGGCTAATATTCTTGCTGCTGAAGTTGGACCACACGATTTCAAATATGTTGTTTAGCATACTTTGTTGTGGTTTTGAAGACCAGGAATTGATACAGTTTTAGGAATTGGAAGTTGTTTGTTGGATTACCTCGCCGATTAATAAGCGCCGAGATAGTTATTGATATGGTTAATGCTGTTTGTCTCCTTTTTTTTAAGATCAATCCACTGGAGATGTTGAACGTCATAGCTTTACGACTAATTTTGAATTTTGGGACGTATAAATATTTCCCCTATGTTCATTTATGAGAAAACATAAAAATAAACAGTATCTTTGGATTTTTATGATCATCATATTTACAGTAAATTTTTCTCTGAGGTTGTTGTTATAGTTTATAACATGACTTATTATTTTCAATAATCTGAAGACCAGAAATATTTCATTTTTAAGGGGAAGAAACATATCTATATGCATTGCGTTCATTTACAGTATAAAAATAAGTTTTCTTCTTGAAGTTGAGTGCTTGATAGTTTTTGTTGGATTTCTTCACATCTTGCAAAACGGCTCTATGCTATGTGTTTTAAAATAATCAATTGATGTTTGTTTATACTTGATAGACTCTATTCAATATAGTGGGTAATCATGAAAATATACTCTCTCTCTCTCTCTCTCTCTCTCTCTAGAATAGTCCATCGTATTTGTTTATAATGGTAGACTTGTGCACAGGCCAATTTGTTTTTCTTTGTAAGTATCAGACGTATACAGTGACTGCGACAGAACCTGAATTTGAGGTATGAGAATACTATGAGGGCATGACACTAAGCCTGAATTTTGCGAGTTAGATATATAGATTATCGTCGGACAAAGCCAGCAGCAGCGAATGCACTCATTCTAGAAGAACCAATGTTGAGGGAAAGCGAAGAAGAAAAAAGTGATGCTACCGTTTTTAAACTTTTACTTGTGCGACAATTTGTATTATCAAATGAAACGATTTTGTGAAGAATAACAATTGTCACCAACTATGATTTTTAAAACATCAAATGCAATACCTACAGCACTAGCTTTTACATGAGAAAAACTTCTCAGGATCACGTACCTCGGTTACCTAACAGTCTGTACTCGTACGCGTAAAGCCTCGAATTAGGGGTCGGGCAACAGCGAGCTCCGACTCCTAAGGCGATGATTTACGACAGCCAAGTCTTAGCCGCGCTAAGACGCGTGGAGACTCCGACCTTCGAGAGCCGACCTCCCGGGGAGCGACCCCTAGGGGTAAGTGCCGCGTTATGACACATTTACTCCTGTGGCCAACCGTCATTCATCCTGACGGGACGGAACGGAATTCACCATGGCGACACTCCAACAAAAAGCTGCAACAGCTGCTGAACAAGACCCGATGGCACTGTGGCTGACACAACAGTGGCAGACAGGCGCTACAGTGCCCGCCGCTGTGTGCGACGCGACAGGTCACGACAGCGCATGGGTGAAGTGAATGATGGCAACGACAGCGGAAGGGTCCACTTGTCAGCGAGGCGGCAGGATCACGTAGGGCCCACTATCTGTAACCTCGGACCCCCTCCTATATAAAGGAAAGCTCGAGGAGCGATAGAGACGAACGACACAAGATAACCAATTCAAAAGATTGCAAGACCAACGAACTCCACTAAAGCCCAGGGTCCTCACATCCCTTCGGGCAAGCACCCCCACTCATCCACATTTCAATCACCCTCCACCCGTTCCGGATCCTCTCGCGAAGAGAGAATCCAGCCTTTGTAACATTATCATCGAGATAATCCGCTCTCTGGACGTAGGATATTACACCGCTCGAGGTGGCCTAAACCAGGTAAAAAACCCCTTTGAGTCTTTCTTAGACTAGGCCACATCAAATACGAAGGCACACCGCCCCCACGATCGTATGCTTTTACTGTGCCGGTGGTCAGAACGCCGACAGTTGACGCGCCAGAAAGGGGGCTTCTCTTGGTGTGCTCTCGCTTCGGTTTTTCGATGGCTTTCTACTTTGCTGTAGTAGGGGATACTTCGATCTCCCACCTCCGCTTCGGAGGCTTTATGGTCGTTGTCTCTGAAGATGGCTAGCCGTGGCAAGTCCCCACCTTCGCCTCTGGGCAGGCTTTTCGCTTCGGGAGTCTGAACTTCGTCGCAAACAAAAGTGGCGAGCTGCACCTCCAGGCTCTGTGCAAGAGGCATCCGACTCGGTGGCGCCAGAGCCGCCTCGTTCTACGGCACGACCCGTCGAGGGAGTGTTTCACTCTCCACGCCTCGAAGGGCGCGGAACCGGCGACTCTCGGCAACACGCCGAGCACCAACCTGTCCCCGCGCACCGCGGTAGACACCGTCGGCTAGGTCTGGCCGCCCTCAGGACGAACTAGTAGCCCGAACCTAGGGGCAAGCCTGCAGCCGGGCCCAGCGACGCGGCACGGGCCTGAGGACGGTCCACCTACTAGCAGCTCGCAGCTAGAGGGCCGTCGACCTTCGACACTCCGCTCGAGAACCTCGCGACGGCAGCATGCGTCCTCGACGAGACCGCTGGTCCTGAGGACCCAGCACTGAGGGAAGCGTATGACCACGTACGCTTCTACCTCGGCAGCGCGCTTCGACAACCAGAAGCGTCTCTCCGGCCCCTGCAGTCAGAGACGAGGAGCAACCGCTGGTCCCAGGATCGGCGGATCTCGACGCGCGACAGCCGAGTCGAGGAACGAAACAATCGGCACCACGCAGGGTCGGTCCTCCCGTGGCTCGGCCCCAACCGCGACGCCCGCGACACCATCGACGCCAGACGGCAGGCGACGAGTGAGCTCCGCGCCGAGTTCTGGCAGAGACGCTCCCACGACCGCTACTACCGGCGCAGCTCCCTCGACTCCAGAAGCCCAAGCACCTGACCACCATCGGCCGCTACAACGGAGAGACGAACCCCGTCCACTGGCTCGAGGACTACCGCCTCGCCTGCAGGACCGGAAGAGCGGACGACCTATTAGCCATCCAGTATTTGCCGCTCTTCCTCACCGACTCGGCCCGAGGGTGGCTTGAACACCTCCCCGAGGGCTGCATCTATGACTGGAGCGACCTGAGCTGAATCTTCATCGGCAACTTCTAAGGGACTTACACGCGCCCAGGTAACTCTTGGGACCTCAAAAATTGTAAGCAGGAGCCCGACGAGTCGCTCCGGGACTATATCCAGCGCTTTTCACGAAAGCGCAACGAGCTCCCCAACGTCAGCGACGCCGACGTCATCAACGCCTTCACCTGCGGCACGACGTCCATAGCGCTCGTCCACAAGTTGGGCCCGAGGAACCCTCAGACGGCCCGAGACCTCTTCAACATCGTGACGACCTTCGCCATCGGAGAAGAGGCCGTGCAGGCCAACTTCGATCGAGGTCGGACGAAAGATGAAAAGTCGGGAACGGACCGTAGGGGGGACCGCCCCTCGGACGAAAGCGGGGTGGCGACAGCTCGAGCCGCAAGAAGGGCAAGGGTCGGCGCCACGATAACGACTTCGTGGCCGCCGCCGACCGGCCCGCCCGACCCCTGACCAAGAAGCCGGCCAACCACGACGGCCACTTCGAGAAGATGCTCGACCGGCCCTGCCCCAACCACTCCGTGTCGGTCAAGCACACCCTCCAGAATTGCCACCTGGCAAGGAGGTTCTTCAGGAGCAGACTCCAGCCCGACTCCTCGGCGGCCAAGACTGACTCCAAACTAAGGGGGCCGAGGAAGACGTCGACGCAGCCTTCCCCGAGCCGGAGGACTGCCTCATGATCTTTGGCGGCTCCGCAGCCTACTGCGAGCCCCGTGGCCGTCAAAATAGGATCTGGCGCGAGGTCAACGCTGCCGACCCTGCGGTCCCTCGCTACCTCATGTAGTCCGAGGCTTCGATCACCTTCGATCGGGCTGATCACCCGAATCACGTCTCGCAGCCCGGGCGCGTCCCGCTGGTGCTCGACCCCATCGTCGGCTCCGTGCGCCTATCGAAGGTGTTCATGGACGGAGGAAGCGCCCTCAACATGCTCTACGCCGACGCTTTTCGAGCGATGAATCTGACGGAGGCCGACCTCCGCCCGACCCACGCTCCGTTTCACGAAGTCGTTCTCGGGGGGTACGCAACGCCCCTCGAACAGATCACGCTCCCAGTCACGTTCGGTGACCGGAGCAATTTACGCACCGAGTCGCTCACCTTTGAGGTGGTCGACTTCACTAGCACCTACCACGCCATCTTGGGCCGGCCATGCTACGCAAGGTTTATGGCCATCCCAACTACGTTTACCTGAAGCTGAAGATGCCCGGACTGAAGGGCATCATCACAGTCTCGTCACGCTTCCAATACGCTCTAGCGTGTGAGCAGGAAGCTTCGAGCTGGCCGCTGCCAAGTCAGGCCCGGCCTGGCTAGACGAGATCCGCAAAGCAAAGGGGTCGGACCCAACGCTCGACTTCAGGGCCGCGTCGTCGACATCCTTCAAACTCGCCGACAACTCCAAGGAGGTGGCACTCGACCCCGCCGACCCCTCCCAGAAGGCCAGGGTCGGGACATCGCTCTCCAACGAATAGGAAATCACGCTCGTCGACCTCCTCATCCGGAATCGGGACGTCTTCGCCTGGGCACTATCGAAAATGCCCGACATCCCGAGAGAAGTCGTCGAGCACTCCCTCGACATCATCGTGGGCTCTCGGCCCGTCAAGCAATGACTCAGGCATTTCGACGACGATAAGCGCCGAGCCATTGGGGAAGAATTGACGAAGCTCTTCGATGCTAAGTTTATTCAAGAGGTCTACCACCCTGAGTGGTTAGACAACTCTGTAATGGTGAAAAAGAAGACCGAGCAATGGAGGATGTGCGTTGACTACACGAATCTCAACAAGGCCTACCCGAAGGACTCCTTCCCTCTCCCGCGCATTGATCAAGTGGTGGACTCAAACGTCGGGTGCGAAACCCTGAGCTTCCTCGACGCATACTCTGGGTATCACCAGATTTCTATACGCGAGTTCGATCGGCCGGCCACGTCCTTCATCACGCCCTTCGGATCTTTCTGCTATGTCACGATGCCATTTGGGATCAAGAACGCTGGTGCCACGTACCAGCACTGCATGCAGAAGTGCTTTCACGACCAGCTGGGTCGAAACCTGGAGGTCTACGTCGACAACATCGTCGTCAAGACTCGGCAGCCGTCCGACCTCGTCTAAGACCTGGAGGAGACATTTGCGAACCTTCGGCGCTATTGGATCAAGCTGAACCCCGAAAAATGTGTTTTCGGGGTACCCTCGAGCAAGCTGCTCGGCTTCGTCATTTTTGAGCGGAGGATCGAAGCGAACCCCGAAAAGATCTCTGCGATCCTCAATCTCGGGCCCATCAGCAACGTCAAGAGCGTCCAAAGACTGACCGGATATCTGGCGGCCCTCAGCCATTTTATCTCAAAGCTCGGCGAAAAAGCGATGCCCTTTTACCGGCTGCTACGAAAAGCAGAGCGGTTCACCTGGACCACCGAGGCCCAGGAAGCCTTCGATTGGCTTAAGACTTTGCTCTCGTCACCGCTGATCCTTATATCCTCGACCCCATGAGAGACCCTTCTCCTCTACATCGCGGCGACCTCGAAAGTCGTCAGCACTGTTCTCGTCGTTGAGCGAAGCGAGGAGGGTCGGGCTCTTTCTGTTTAGCGGCCTGTCTACTTCGTCAGCGAGGTGTTGGCCGACGCCAAGACTCGGTACACCCAGGTGGAGAAGCTGATCTACGCCGTTCTCATTACGAGCCGCAAGCTGCGACACTAATTCACGAGCCACTCTGTCCACGTTGTCACCGGTTTCCCACTCGGGGAGATCGTCAGTGGCAAGGACATGGTCGGGAGCATGGTCACGTGGGCCATAGAACTCATAGGGCTTGACGTCGCCTTCGTCCCTCAGCAGGCCATCAAGTCTCAGATCCTGGCCGACTTCGTCGCCGAGTGGACCGAGGCTCAGGAACCGTCGGCCCCCGGCAGCGTCGAGTACTGAACGATGTACTTCGGCGGGTCCTGCATGCTCAAGGGCGCGGGGGCTAGGGTCGTCCTGATCTCCCCAAAGAGAGACAGGTTCCGCTACGTGCTACAGTTGCAATTTCGCGCCTCCAACAACGCGGCCGAGTACAAGGCGCTCCTCCACAGCCTGCAAATGACCACCACCCTCGACGTTCAACGCCTCTACGTCAAGGGCGATTTCAAGTTGATCGTCAGTCAAGTCATGAAGACTTTCAGCTGCCGAGACCTGAAGATGGAAGCCTACTGTCAGGAGGTCCGCAAGCTCGAAGACAAGTTCGATGGACACGAACTCCATCATGTTCTATGACGAGACAACGAGGCCGCCGACGCCCTCACCAAGATGGGCTCGGAGCGTGGGCTGGTCCTCGACGGCGTTTTCCTCGAAGCCCTCACCAAGCCCTCCATCAAGGTTACTGAGGGTCCGCCTGCCGAGGGCGCAGGCAGCGAGCCGACCCTAGGACCAGGGGCAGAGATCATGGCACTCGCCCCCAACTGGTCCCTCGACATCTTCGCTTACCTTCAAGACGGCACTCTCCCGGTCGACGCCAACGGAGCCAGAAAGGTTGCGCGACAGGCCAAGGCCTACATCATCTCAGACGCCAAGCTCTACAAGCGAAGCACGAGTGGTATACTACAGCGCTGCATCCCTCAAGAGGAGGGCATGCACCTGCTCGACGACATCCACTCGGGCATCTGCGGTCACCACGTCGAACCTAGAACCCACGTGGGCAAAGCCTTTCGCCAAGGATTCTACTGGCCGACGGCTATGGTCGACGCTAAGAAACTCGTCCGAACCTGTCAATGCTGTCAGTTTTACGCCCGGCAGACGCACCTGCTGGCCCAAGACCTCCAGACGATCCCGATCGCCTAGCCCTTCGCTGTTTGAGAAATCGACATCCTCGGACCGTTCAAGAGAGCACCCGGCGGCTTCACCCATCTCTTCGTCACCGTTGACAAGTTCACCAAGTGGATTGAGGCCGAGCCGGTGCCCAACATCACTTCAACCCGGGCGATCGGTTTCGTCCAAAACATCATCTGTCAGTTTGAGATCCCGAACACCATAATCACCGACAACGGCGTGCAGTTCACCGGTCGGCAATTTCGGGAATTCTGCGATGAATATCACATTCGCCTCGAGCGTTGTAACGTCCGACCTCGTTTATCGCTCATCGTTTATCCATTTTTTGCGCCAAGGCGCCGCTCCCCGTTAACCCTTTACGTTTTTTCGCCTTTTTTGTTTCCTCGGGGTCGGATCCCCGACCAGCATCGAGCTCGCGGATGACCCCCAAACACGACAAACTTCGCGCGCGTTTTTCGTTCGAAGCCTCCCCGTGGATATACTATCTACGAATTGAGGGTCGATGACGCTCTACGGCTGTATCGGGCCGACAACCGACCCTACGAGCTATACTCGACCCATTCGTTTGATTAACGCCGAAGGGGGCGCGAAAAACAGTTGCAGCATGCGAAGGGGGGTCGGAAACTCATTTTCAGACTCGTAAAAGTTTTTCAAACGATATTCTTTATTATGATAACACCTCTTACAAATTCAAACCTATACATAGGGGAACGGGTCGAATCGTTCGGGCATGAAGTCCTCCGTCTTGAAGTCGGCGATGGCCTTCGCCCCCGGCTCCTACGTCTCCACCGTGATCGCGTCCAGCTGCTCCTCCGAGTAGCCCGACGCGAAGCCATCGACGACCCTGTCAAAGTCCGCATCCGGATAATGGGAGCGGACCAGGGCTAAGGCTGTCGAGGACCCGTCCTCCAGCGCCCTCATCACGACGTCGGAGACGACCTCCGAGAGCTGCTGCAGAGCGTGCGCGATGACCCCCTGTCGAGACGGAGTCCGGCACGCTGGAGTACAACTTCCTGATGCGGTTCAGACCCGCCGACCTCAAGGTCTGAACCTCGCCCGCCAATCCTGCACTCCAAATCGTCAGTAAAGCAAACCGGAGACAGAGCTCTTTTTCGGTGGCCTCGGCGGCCTGCCCCGTCCGGTCGAGACTCTTCCGAAGCCGCTCATTCCGGATCTGGGCCGCCGAGAGCTCCTCCTGGACCCGAGCGGCCTCCTCACGCGTCCGCCTAAGCTCCGCCGTCGCCTGCTCGACCTCGGACTGCAGCACGACCCGCTCCGACTTCAGGTGGTTGACCTGCCTGAAGGCACGGTCGCGCTCCTCCTTCGCCATGCAGAGCGTCTGCTCTAAGGTCAAGCGGGCCCCCTTGACGTGTTGGTGGAGGAGCCCGTGGCGCCGCATCTCCCTGTTGTGCTCCGCGGCTTGACGACGAAGCCCTGCAGCACCACGAATTAAAACCAGACCCTAGGGTCGGACGAATACGATACGACTTACCGACGACCATGCGGTTGGCTTGCTCGAGGGCCGCCGCGGTTCGGGTGGCCCGAGCCTCGGATGCCACCACCTCGACGCGCACCTTTTTCGCCTCTCCGAGGGCGACGCGGGCCGACTCCCGCGTAGCAAGGAGCTCGGCTACGGTCTCCCCCGACTCGGCCCGCGCCTTCGCCATCTTCTCCTTCAGGGCGTCGACCTAGGCTTGAGCGGCGAACCCGTGTGGGGGCCGACCCAGGACCGCATACAAATTATCCTGCGGAAGGTTATCAGCTCAAAATTCACACGAGTCAGAAGCGAAGGACCAGACTTAAGCTTACTTGACATTCGACGAAGTTAACCTCATCGTAGATGGCGCCGACCACCTCGACGACCCCCGACAGCTGATGGAGGCCGGCGACCAGCCGCATGTTGATGGCTCGGGCACCTCTCACCCGATCCATCAGATAGCCGAAGCCATCGATCGTCCCTTCGAGTGGGAGGGGCCCTCTTCTGAGAACTATCCAGGCAGCGGCCGACGCCGGCTCCTGCACCCTAGCCGCGGCCTCGGCATCATCG
>BCLH01002196.1:39484-56903 GCA_001602315.1 Zoysia pacifica
ACCCCTGCTCCTTTGGCGACTCCTCGGACAAGCTCAGACCCTCAAAAGGGTTAGACCCCTCCGCGACGGCAGCTACGGCCGCCTTCGCTAGGGCAGCTGCGCTCTGGTTCACCGACGAATCGCCCTCGGCCTTCGAGCCGTGGGACGAGTCCGCCATCGGCTTCGCGGCTGGAGCCGCGGGTCCCGCGTCGCTGGACAGGTAGTCCAGGAACCCGGGCTTCGCCTTCCGCTTTCTGCTGGTCCTCCTCGGCCTCAGCGCTGCCACGGAGCTGGACTCAGCCCTCCGCTGGCTCGACGCTACGGCGGACCTAGTCGCGGCCTCGGTGGCGGTCGCGACCGCTGGCGGACCCTGGAAGACACCAAGATTAATCCTCGCGCAACAGTAACTCCTACGACCGAAATGGAAGACCCACGCTTACCAGCTGACGATGGTCCCTGTCGAGGGGATGTGGCCCCCAGTCGAGGCCACCCTCGGCGTCCACGAGGTCTGGCCCCCAGTCGGAGAGAGGCCGGCCGCGGACTTCGCAGATCTCGTCATCCACGCCCTCGAACTCCCCAATGCTGTGCACTCGACGGCGCAGCGGCATGATTTGGTGACGCATGGCGACGCCGAAGACCATTGTTCTTGTCGGCCCCTACTCCCTGAGGCGTCGAATCGCCTTCAGGTAAGGTCGAATCGTCTCGACCTCGGCCACCGAGAGCTTCGACTTCCAGGATTTCGTCGCTCGGGGCACCAAGTCTTCGAAGGGCGGGAGCTGAGAGTCGGTGTTGTCGATGTAGAACCACAACTTCCTTCGGCCCTTTAACGAGGTCTTCAGATCGACCTTGATGTACTCCTGGGACTCCCAAGTCTGGAGCATAATGCTAACGTCGCCGACGCGTCTGTCGACCCCAGTCTCCTTCGACGTCTGGAGGCTGGCGAGGAAGAAGTACCTCCACAGTGGGAGGCTCGACCGGATGCCCAGGTACGCTTCGCAAAGCGTGACAAAGACGGCGGCATGGAGGATCCCGTTCGGCGCCAACTGGTGGAGCCGAGCGCCGTACTGGTTGAGGACGCCCCGAAGAAGCTGAAGACAGGCAGCCCCAGCCCACGCTCGTGGTACGCCAGGAAGATGACGATCTTCCCCGGTGGCGACGCGGGCGCAACGTGGCAGTAGCCGCCCACCCCGCCCGCCGACTCCTTTAGCGGGACCATCCCAACGAGGCTCCACCTCTTGAGCAGAGCATCGTCAACGGATGAAGGCTCCCACTCAGACATTTTGCAGGTGGCGACGAGCGCGACGAGAATGCGAACGAAAATGACAGTGATCGCCGGGCCTAACAACGCTAAGGCAGAAGGCAGAGCTAACGAGCTCTCGCGTGCGACAAGAGGATCAGGGATGAAGCAAGGAAGCTGGGTGAAAACGCGAAGTTACCGCACCCCTCCTTTTAAAGGGCTCGAGCGATTACTGCGCCCCTCAAGATCGACCGTGAAGTAACTACGCGATCGCGGGAGTAACGGCTCGATCGAGGGGTCGCACCCCGATGCGCAACCGAGCGGTTCGCGCCCGAACCCACAGACAAGCGGGCCCGGGCCGCACCTCGCCGCCTTCACCGCGGACAAGACAGTAATGATTACTCCGACAAGACGGTTGCCAGAGCACGTCTTGCAGGCGACCGTCCCCTGACGACCGTCCGATCGAATTCAAATCAACCACCCGGATCGACCGACGGTTCAAATTTCCGAACGGTCCGACTGCCCTCCATGTGGAGGCACGAAAGCCGCCCGATCCCCTTAACCGTCGCGGTGGATTCGAATAAGGGGAGGCGAGCAAACGAAGGCCCCCACGATCGGCTGACCGACAGCCGAGGCCACCGGGCCAATCCGAACGTTCAGCGCTGATCATGGCTAAGCCTAGACGCGACGCTGATCATGGACAGGAACCGCATCAAACCGGTCCGACCTAGGCGTCTCACCGAATGAAAGACCGGGAACGACCTCGGCCCGATCTCGAAGGTCAGAACGACGCGTGCACGCAAAACGAAACCTCCAATGTTCGACTGACCGATAGCCGAGGCCATCGGGCCAATTTCAACGATCGAGTGCTGATCATGACTTCGACCTAGGCGTGACGCTGATCACGGATAGGTACCGCGTCGAAACCAGCCCGTCCTAGGTGTCTTACCGAACAAAAAGACCGAGATCGACCTCGGCCCGACCTCGATCGTCGGAACAACGCATACCAGCCCCTCAGATCGCCTCCGGGCTCGGGGGCTAGGCCCATGGAGCGCATTCCAGCGCATCCGAAATAATCAACCATCAACGAATGATGGTCCTCGCAACGTCTCAGCCCGTGACCGACCCTCCGGATCGCTCGAGGGCTCGGAGACTACGCCCCCGTAGGATCAACCGTTAAAGGAATGATGGTCCTCGCAACGTTTCAGCCCACGACCGACCCTTCGGCTCGCTCGAGGGCTCGGGAGCAGAGCAAACCTCGGCAACGACCAGCCCAGCGCCGCCTCAACCGGTGGTCACAAACGACGCTAGGTTCGGGGGCTATTGTCGGGATCACGTACCCCGGGTACCTGACAGTCCGTGCTCGTACGCGTAAAGCCTTGAATTAGGGGTCGGGCGACAGCGAGCTCCGACTCCCAAAGCGACGATCTACGACAGCCAAGTCTTAGCCGCGCTAAAACGCGCGGAGACTCCGACCTTCGAGAGCCAACCCCCCAGGGAGCGACCCCTGAGGGGTAGATGCCGCGTTATGGCACATTTACTCCAGTGGCCAACCGCCATCCATCTTGACGGGACAGGACGAGATTCACCACGGTGACACTCCAACAGAAAGCTGCAACGGCTGCTGAACAAGACCCGGTGGCACTGTGGCTGACCATCGCTGCGTGCGACGCGACGGGTCACGACCGCCCATGGGCGAAGCGAATGATGGCAACGACAACAGAAGGGTCCACCTGTCGGCAAGGCGACAGGATCGCGTAGTGCCCATCATCTGTAACCTCGGACCCCCTTTTATATAAAGGGAAGCCCGGGGAGCGATAAAGACGAACGACACAAGGTAACCAATTCAGAAGATTACAAGACTAACGAACTCCACTAGAGCCCAGGGTCCTCGCATCCCTTTGGGCAAGCACTCTCACTCATCCACGTTTTAATCACCCTACACCCGTTTCGATCCTCTTGTGAAGAGAAAATCCAGCCTTTGTAACATTATCGTCGAGATAATTCGCTTTCTGGACGTAGGGTATTGCATCGTTCGAGGTGGACCGAACCAGGTAAAAAACCCATTTGAGTCTTCCTTAGACTAAGCTACATCGAATACGAAAGTACACCGCCTCTACGATCCTATACTTTTACTGTGTCAATGGTCAAAACTTTGACAAAACTATAGTCCTAGCAGAACAAGGAAACCTCTTCACTCTGCTTGACTGCTTGTGCTCCACTCCCTAACGTGCCTTGCGTTCATTGATGGGGATCGGGATCTCTACCTTCACGTATGGAGAAGGCAGGGAGTAACTGTTTGAACAGTCCAGGTGATTTCGTTTATTGCAAAAATGCACTGTTCATTTTATGGCAGCACATCCCGTTCATACATTTCAGATCGGATGGCTAAACGCTGGTACAGTCCCAAAGCAGGATATGCCGTGCGGGTGACCACCAGCTGACATGGTTCCCGGGCAGGGAGGCTACAGGCTACTGGCCAGGATGGACTAGCAACGACGCGCTCAGGCAGCCGACGGCGGATCCGGGTCCTCTGAAGTGGTGAGTAAAACTCATCCATCACAGTCATCGTCATCACCGCCGTCGTCTTTGTCATGGCCGTGTCATGGAAGAAGTCGAACATCAGCGAGGAGGCGCTCGATGCCTACTCCCGGATGGGCATCCTCCAACCGAAGGTCGTCATCAACTGGTGTCCAGCGGGGGGTGAGGAGGTACCGACGTCGCAGACCAACAGATCGTGAGCTTCACCGGCTTTCACGAGCGCGGGTTCACACTCTCTTGCTGTGATTTCTTCCGCGGCCTCCTCTTCCACTACAGCATTGGACTGCGTCACCTCAATCCGAACAGGGTGATGCAGGTCGCCACCTTTGTCACGTTGTGTGAAAGGTACCTGGGGATCCTGCCGCATTTCGCACTGTGGAAGCACTTTTTCCACGTCTTGCTCCTGCCCGCGGAGAGCGGCGACAGACTGGCGTGTCGGGGCGTCAGGATCCAACTCCACGGCATGCGCGCGAAGGATTACATTCGGGTGTCCCTCTATTTGTCTTGAAGGGGTGGAACAACAAGTGGTTCTACCTCGACAACCTCGTCCCTGAGCTGCCGGCGTTCCACGAGGAAACCGCCGCGTCCCGAGACTCATGGTCTACGAGGCTGACGGCCGTGGGGACCTGGGCGCTGCAACCACTGCTGGATCGGATCGCCCAGTTTAACATCCCACAATTTTGAAGCTTTGGAATCAAGTCAAGTGATACATTTTGGAAATTTAAAACCTGAGTTCAAAAGGGAAACAAATAAATGCAAGTTAAAATTTCAAATTTTGAGTTTGAATTCAATTTTTTTTATAAAATGAAGATTCAAAACTTTTCAAAGAAAATGTATGAAATAAAAATTTTCATTTGAAGATACCAAGATTTTAATTTAGGAAATTTTTATGAAGTTTATTTAAAGATTTAAAACATCAAATAATGGTTTATTTCCATATGGTTGACTTTCGTCCCGAATTTATAAAACTTTATTGGTTTCGAATTTGAACATGGCTCCAAAAGAAAAGTTTTTCATTTTAAAGAGTTGAACATTCCTGCAAAGTTTTAGGAGATTTTGAGCACGGGAGATGCATGTTTAGCAGCTAGAACAGTACAGGTTTGAATTGGCAGAAATCAGGGAAATGGGAAAGCCAACTGGGCCCACATGACAGCCTCATCACCGCTTATACCTGGCCAACAGGGCCGGGCCAAATGGGCCGGCCCGAGGCTCAGTACTTTTGGCCCGGCCCGAGCATGACCTAGCATGACAGCCAGACGGGCCGGGCCGGCACAAGGCACGACCCGAGTCGTGTCTAGGCTTGGCCGCAAGCCCGCTGCCGGCCCGAGCATGGCCCGATTAGGCCCGTTTTTTGGCCCGTTTAGCCCGGTCGGCTCGGCACGCACAGCTTGTGTGGCCCGTTTATTATTTTATTGAAATTTAACATTATAATATATGTACTTTGACCTATTTATGTTTAAAATTTATATTTTTCTATATAATATAATTAATTTTTAGTAATATCTCTAAAAAAATAAATTTTATTTTTTCAGTGCTTCGGGCCAGCCTGGGCCGTGCTTGGGCCTAAGGGGTCGGCCCACGGGCCAACACAGCCCGGCCCGATGAACTAAGCGGGCCGTGCCTGGCCATCTTAGAGTCAGCCCGAGCCCGGCCCGGCCCGTTGGCCAAGTATACCACCGCTTTGCTTCGTCTCTAGGCTGCCAAAGCACGCTGCTCCAGCTCACACGCGCACGCGCCAGGCAGCTAGCTTCCTGCTTGCCTAGCCACCGCTCACCGCTTTGCTGCCGCTGCCCTGCGCAGGATAACGTGGAGCTGCCGCTTTGCCGCTGTTACCTTTTTCTCTCTCGCTCTCTCACCTCCCCGCCACCGTCATTCCTCCCAACGCAGCAGGCGCTGCCGCTGCTCAGCTTGGCAGCCGGGACCCGCGCATGCCGCTTCGTCACTCCTTTCTCCTTCTTTTTCTCGCTCACACCGCCGCCCGCCATTGTTGCCATCCGACGAGCTCGGCCAATGCCGACCCCCAAAGCTTTCCGTGCACTGTCTCTAGTTCGTGGTTAAGCTCTTAAGCAATCCTCTGTCTCAGTTCCTTGGTCCTCGCATCATACTCAAGGAATTTTGAAACTTCCCCAAAAACTGAGGTTTTGGAACCATTGCCGCCTTTCCGGTCGATTCCGCAAGCTCTGGTGAGCACTCCTCTATACTTTCTGGCCCAGAATTTCCTAATCAAGTGGCGTACCTTCGGGGACCAAAATTTTTCTGAATAATTGACTGTTGTGAAGCAAATTTGAGAAGACGACGCCGCCGGGCACTGAAACACGGCCACGTCGCCGTCAACAACCATCTTCCAGCCATCTTACGCACCAGAGGCCTCCACGCCGGTCTTTGCCACTCTCCAGTGAAGCTATAGGGCCAAATTTCGAAGAGTTTCGCCGAACAAGCCGTGTTCTAAACGTCGCTGGACCTCTCTGTTCGCCGCCGCTCACCGTCAGCCGTTTTTCGGTGAGCCTCTCGTTGTGGCGACCACCCCAGTAGGATCACCAGTGCATGTTGAGAATTTTGGTGCAAGGCCCTAGGAGCATTGCAAGCGGGAGCGCCGTTCCGGCGAGGTTCCCCTGCACGCCGGCTGCTGGCTGCCATGGCCGCTGGGTCTGAGCAATGCCCTGATCACGTGTGACTACACGGGATCGTTTGTGCCAACCTTGTGGCCATCAGTATCGCTTCAATTCTACTGGCTGAGAAAATATCCATTGCAATTTGAATTATTTACTGCCCAAAAATTACTTTAACATTGTAAAAATTTTGGAAATTACATTTTTAGCTCTGTTTTTAGTCAAATAAATTTCAATAGGATTCTATTATCAACTAGTACCATATTTTGGAGCTGACTAATTTTTATTTTTGTGCATTAAAATAATTTCATTAATTAAGATCACTTAATAAACAAGAAGTGCATTACTATCCTTAATTAGCATGTAAAAATATTATAAAATTTACCTTCCTGTTTATTTATTTAAACTTTACTGATTTATTAAAAATTTGTGTTTAATTTCAGTAAAAATAATTTATAAATGGTTTATCCTCGTTGATTAGTATTTAATTCATTATAAACCTACTAGATTTCAATAAATTCTGTAAATTTCTCAAAAATTCAGAAATAGTCTCCTTAATTTTATGAAAGCTTTAAAATTAGTTTTATGTCTTCAAGAACCGTATTAAAGGAATTTTATGACCTTATTCACTTATATTAACCTAAAAATTCATGTATTAAATTATTATTGCATAAAACTTCAATTAAAAAGCTTTATTTATAAAAGTCCATCATCTTCATCATACCAGCATATCACTTCATATAGAAACCGAAGGAGTCAAAGGAGAAGTTGGGGAGTTTCAACAGCAGGAAGCCTCGACCGATGGTGAACCCAGCTGAGAAATCTAATTGTGAACAAAGCTCAGGTAAGCCCCGGTGCATTATCCTATTTCGACTTATTTATTTTCCTCACTCTAGAATTGTAGTATGTAATGTGTATTAAGTGCTAGGAGTTGATTGAAACTATAGTTACATTTATAGAACCCTACCTTGGTTTAGTATTTTTGGTACGAGTAACTTGATGTAGAGCTAAGTTAAGAACCCTATTTGACGGTAGAAGTCGAGTGGATAAATCTTTACTCGCAAGCTATAGGTTGATACAAGGTTTGATGAGTACAGTATAAGTGGTTTTTTTATCACATGAAATGATGAAGTTGAGACTGGACAGGAAGGTTTATGTTGGCAACAGGACATGGGCTCTGTGTGCAGTAGTTCTGTCTGTGTTGATTAAAGATCGCTCGTTGTCGGCCTTGTCGAGCAAGTTTGAACAGTACTGATTACATACTGGATATATGAGAGAGCTTTGGAGCTAACTATGGATAGACCCGGTGTGGTTATAGCATAGAAGACTACTACTCGAGAGAGGTGAGCATCGAACCGGTACTATGAATTATTGGTGTGAAAGGTTGACATGTGCGACTTTCAAAAAGCACATACATATCGTGTAATTAGGTTTCTCTAGCTGGATGTAAATCAATTCGAATCGCTATCCCTCACAGTAACGAGTACTGCTTCTCTAGCTGTGTCACATCATAGTAAGAAGTGAAAGAAGTGAAGATGAAAGTAAATATGAGTTGTTTGATGTGTTTATTAGAATTTGTTTGACAACCATGATTGTGATAATTGATAGCGCAAATTAAATTATATTTCGATAATTAATTTATTGCTAAAATTTGAAAGTAAGGCCTCGCTTCTAGCGCTACCTTTGTAAATAGCCAACTCTGATAAGTCAACCTTCTCATTCTTAGGAGTCGGTTGTAGATAGTCATGTTGGTGGGTAAGATTTGCTGAGCTTTAGATGCTTAGGGTTTTGTGTTTATGGTTTTCTGTTGCAGGTGTGTTTTCCTTCCCCTCTCAGTTCCAACTGGAAGGAGCAACTCCTAAGGGTGGCTTCGTTCATTGAGAGCTCTGCTTAGCGCGCTAAGTTGATTGTTGCTAGAAGATATATCGTATGGACTCAATGTATTCTTTTGCGTAGTTTCTAGAATGCCCTAGTATTGTAATAGGTTTGTAGCTTTTGCCCTCTAAAACTCGTGGTTTGTAAACTTAAATAACAAATTTGTAATATATTTTATCGTGCTTGAGTTGTACTGTGCTCCTCGCTTCACCGAGTGACATCCGATATGGTCCTGAGGTTGATGGATTGTCTCTTCATGAAGTGGTCTGTCACAGCAAGCACCAGGCTGAGGGGCTGACCGGTGCCAGGGTGGTTGCCACATTCATGCGGCACTGCATTCAGCCACTCTGCTTTCGAGCCACTACCTCTTCGACTACATCGGGCCCCTCGATGACACCCACGAAGTGTGCGCGGTGGAGCTGTCGGTGGAGGAGGTCCGGGCATGGGTGTCACGGCTCTTGGTGGGCGACATCGCTGCAGATGTGGCCAGTGGACCGGAACCGCTAGCCGAGGGTTGGCCGACCGCACTGGTGAGTGAACTCTTCATGAAGCCTTGGTTGTATTTCAGTAATGGCGCTATAGTTGATCGTCGTTCACGCCGGTGGAGCCGACGCCGGACACAATCCGTGCTACCGCGGCTGGGTTTAGTGCGTTGACCGTGCCCTGAACAAGGCAGAAGTAGACGACAAAATGCCAAGGGTCACGCGGCCGTGGCACCATCGACCAGGTCCTTGGTCGGGGTTCTGGTGACTCACGAACTTCCGGAGGCCCCCCTTCGATCGTGCTGTCAGGGTTGGCGAGGGCGACCACCCCAACTACGCAGGCGTCGACCAGGGGGTCCGAGACGACTTCGACTGGAGAGCCGACCCCCGCCGCAGATGCTGAGTCGGGAGTTTCGGCCCCGAGCTCTGTTGCTGCTGAATCGGATGTGGCGCCGTTGGCTGTCGTTGTTGATGTTGACAGCTCCGATTCCTCTGATGACGTGCCCATTGGCGCTCGTCGTCATCGGAGGGACTCACGCGATGCTTCTGGGTCTTCCACCAAAAGGGGAAGGGCCGAGGACTCAAGCGACGTCGTGGCCGCTACCGTTGTTGTTCCCCCCATTCCTTCTAAGGCCAGAGTGATAGCGGTGAGAACCTTGCAGTTTCTGAGTGCCAGTCCCTTGATGCAGGATCGAAACCGTCCTTTCCCAATCTGACGGTCGGCGGAGTAAGTTCCTGCACTCGAAATTTGATTATCGGAGTTACCTTTGTCATTGTTCATATCTCGAATTTGGATGTTCAGTTTGACAGAACCCCGACGTCGATCACCGCCATGAAGGCCTCGGGGTCGCCTCCACGTTGAAGGAGATGCCTGAGGTCGGCGAAGGAGAGACCGACCCTCGAGAGGTGGTGCCTTCGGCAATGCCACCTTCGCCTTAGCCAGCCCACGAGCCGTCGATTGACGAGCCGACGGTTGAAGAAGTTGCTGTGCTGCCGCCTCCTCCGACTGCTGTAACCAAGGATCAAGGGAAGGCGGTAGTCGAAGAAGTGTCGCCTCCTCCGATCATAGATGCTGAGGGTCAGGCGGAGGTGATGGTTGGGGAAGACCAACGGGTGCCGCCCCCAAGCATTGCTGCTGAAGATGCAAAGGTCAAGATGCCATCTTTGGTTGCATCTCTAAGAGGGTTTTTTTCTATAATCAATGCATCTTGCATTGCAAATGATATATGGTCTCAATTGCAAAACATTCACGAGGGCTCCGCTGAGGTTAAGGAAAAGCGTTATTATGTTCTCAAGAATAAATATGATTCTATCACTATGTTGCCTCATGAAAAGTAATGATGTTTACTTTCGTTTGCATATAGTGGTAGAGGAGATCAACGTCTTGGGCCTCAAGAGCAAAACTGAGAATATTGAGATCATGAGAAAATTGTTGAGGATGTTGTCATCAAACTACAACTCAATTGTCACGTGCCTCTTCCAAATGGACTTAGTGAATTCCTCTATTGATGTGATGCTTGAAAAGCTTGTTGCTTATGAAGGATATATGTTAGGCACCTCCACCGACACTCAATTACACAAGAATCTTGCTCTACAAGTTGAAGAATCTCCCAATGTCAAGAGCAAGAGAAGAAGAAGGTGAAGGATGATGAGGATAATGATAGCGATAATGAGGACTTTGCGCTCCTAATAAAGAAGTTATTTCACAAGAGAAAACCCTCATCCTCGAAGCGCAACTCCAGAAGTTTCAATTGTGGCAAGAAAAGCTATTTTGCGAAGAAGTACCCCAAGCCTAAGAAGTAAAGCAAGAAGCAAGCTTCCAGTGAGTGAAGATGAAGAACAACCTCCCAAGAGGAAATTAAAGAAGAAGTTCTTTGTTAAGAAGAAG
Source organism: Zoysia pacifica (assembly GCA_001602315.1). NCBI lineage: Eukaryota > Viridiplantae > Streptophyta > Magnoliopsida > Poales > Poaceae > Zoysia > Zoysia pacifica. The sequence goes on from BCLH01002196.1 coordinate 50,096, forward strand.
AGCAAGAGCAAGGATAGGAGGAAGTCACTACGCAAAGCTTACATTGTTGGTGAATGGCTTCCCGATGATGATGATTCAGATTCCTCCTCTTCAAGTGAAGATGAAGAGCTTGCGGGTATCGCTACGACGAGTTCTAACAATGAGCTTCCACCACCACCTTTATATTTGATGGCTCGAAGTTGTGAAGTTTACATAGATGGAGATGATAATCTTTAAGAAGAAGAGAAGGATTATGATGATGCACCAAGCTATAATGATCTAGTCTACATTCTTGAGAAGACCAACAAGACTATCATTAAGAAGAACAAAAAGATCAAAGTAATGATCAAAGAGCATGAAGTAGCGGTATTTCGAGTTCAAGAACTTGAGGGTGAGCTCAATGCTCTAAAGCGTTCTTATGGTGCTCTACAAGAATTTTATGATTCTTTTAAGAAAAAGCAGATAGAGCTAAATGAAAAGCATATAGCATCGGTCCTCACCTGGGAAGCTCTCGACCTTGATTCTCTTCTTTAACTCTACTAAGCATTTTAATAAAGCTTATACTTTTTATGATCTAACCCTCTTTAAGGAGACCATATTTCTTGAGCCTAATTTGAAAGAATATACGAAGCTTAAGGAGAAGAGAGAGGCTGTGATGGATTCCTTTAAACAGCTCACTAGAGAAAGGCAAATTCAAAAAAATATTCTATACCGAAACTTTATCAACAACTATAACTATAAAGGTTTAGATCATATCTTTTCTCTATCAACATCATTAGCAACAAAAATAACATCTCTACTTAGATAGTTCTGCTCACAACGGATGACTACTATTATGAAAAATATTGCTGTGATGGTCACCAAGCTAAAGATTGTCCCAAGATAAACCAGCCTAAAATTATGCCAAATGCTAGAAATGAAAAGGAGACAGAAAAATTTTGTCCCGACTGATCTCTGTATACCGTATTTATCAAATTTTCTCGCTTATTTTCGTTTACGAAGATGGTAAATGGAAACGGGACGAAAACGGAAAAACAAATACAGGATCGAATTCCCTCGGATCCCGTTTTGAACCAGGATTTTCCCGTTTTATACCCGTTTAGATTTATACGGGAACACGGCCCACGTCGCGGCTAACTCCGCGCGTGTGCTGTGGCTTGCTGCCACGCCTGCTCCAGGCCCACCACCACTTCATGCGCGTTTGCTGCCACCACGCCCCTGGCCGTGTCTGCTGCTTGGTGCCGATTCCCAAGTGCGTCGCCTGCGCGTGGCAAGCTGGTGGCACTTGGAAGAGAGAGCAGGTGTTGTCCGTTGACAACAGCCTGAACTCGAGCAAGGGAAGGGTAGAATAAATAATGGATATAGTACTATTAAAGTTTGTTCGATGATTTGTTCAAATATCTGCATGAAGCAAAAATAAGAAACAAATATCTCAACATAAAGTACTGTATAAATCAAAACTATGCACACATGTTATAATAAAAATATTTGTCTCTCGTTATTAGTTTTATGTTCATGACTTTCTCGATTTAAATTACCGGTTTCCGACGGATACCGACATATTACCATCCGAGTTGTTTTATTTTTTGAGTTTTCAAATTTTTCCCCGATCGTTTTCGTTACCGTCTTTCCCATTTTCGTTTTTGTTCTGTAAAATATATATGAAAATAAAAATGGCACGAGTATTTTTCTAACCATTCTCATCCGTTTTCATCCCTACCTAATGCTAACCTTTTCTACAAAGATGTGCGCTACAAGTTTGTTTTTTAGTCAAGAATGGAAAGGTGAAAGACAAACCGCTCGGACCACCAAATGAAAGAAGATATGAGTCCCTAAGGTGATCATGAACCGAGAGAGCAAATTAAAACTCTTGAGTTCCAAGAAGGAGTGAAGGGACTAAGGTGGTACACCATGAAGCAATTTGGTAGAAGTTTACCGCAGGTGGTCGAGCTTCAACACCAATCTACTCTTCAATGAGATTTTCTCTTGTATATAATAGAGTAGGTTTCTTTTCTTGTATTGCACTGGACAGTCAAGTGTCCTATTTAAACTGTGGAGAGAGATGTTTTTCAGTGTGTCTGAGGTTTGAATTACTGGAGCAAACTTGTGAGAAGCCAATGGACATAAAAAAGAGAGCACAACACAAGATTGAATATCTTTAGTGCTAGTAGCAGAGTGAATAAGAGCATTTATGCTCTTCTAGAGCTTGTAAGGCTTCAGAGGAGTGATCTTTGACTGTTACTCTTGTTTTGGCAGCTTAGACTGGCTATGAGTCGGTGTTTGAGTTTTCAATGAGACTGTAAAAGACAACGCCAAATTTGTGAGCGGTTTTGAGTCTCTCGCTCGAAAGAGACACCAAGAGGAAGCCCCAAAAACCTTGAAGGCCTGCTCTAGTATGAGAGTATTGTGTGCGACAGCCGGACCGTCGGTGACTTCACTTTGGAAAGTGGAGCATACCTTTAGGAGCACTATTTTGGAAACGGCGAGAGAGACGGATACTCCGACGGGAGTGGTCCAACAAAGATTAGAGGAAAGCGTTAACCTTCTGAGACTTCAAAAAAAATCGCTGAGCATTCTCTTTACTCTCTCTATTTATTTTTTGCATTTCATCTTGTTGAGTAGAGTTATAGGTTGCTTTACGATTCCTCTTCATGGTTATCGTGCTATGTTTGCTTGTTGTTTTTATCTTACCACTAGCATTGTTAGGGGTCTTGATCTACTAGAATTGTATATGTTGTTCTTGTTGTGATTGAGTTTTATAGTTTAAGTTTGTAGCGAATTAAGTCATATAAGTCTACCGATTCAATCCCTTCTCTATGTCTTTGATCTTTTCACTGCTTCACAGAGCACCTTTAGAGGAGAGAAGACCGCAGCCCCCGACAAGTTCGAGTATGAGTCTGAAGCTATGAAGGGAGTACAGCCAAGGGTTGGGAGCACTGAGGCTCCATGTCATGCCAAGACACCTACCTCTCGAGCTACGCTGACCCTGCTTGCTGCCAATCTCGATGCTATTCAAGCAGAGCACACCGAGCAGAGAAGGTTCTAGCAGGAGACTGAGGAGACGATTAGACGTGAGAGGGCTGAGTTCGAGCAGAGGATCCGACTGGAATGCCTGTAGATTGAGGAGAGATTGAGGATGGAGAGAAAGCTAGATGAGGAGAGAAGATAACAGGACAAAGAGTTCCATGAGAGATCGCAGCGCATTCAGTTAGAGATGGCAGCGGCCATATCTTATATGTCTGTCATGTTTGGAGCGATAACATCTGACCTCCAAGGGATCAGTATGCCACCTCTTCCTGTGTTCTAGATAACTATACTACCGAGTTCTGTACCCTCACAGCTGCAGCCTACAGCACCATAGCCTCAGTATTCTTCCGTGCCAGCTTTCACCGTTTAGCTCCAGCAGCCACAATAACAGCAACCCAGTTTCAGTACTTTGCTCACGGCTCCACTATTACTGTTCATACCTTTTGGAGCAGCCAGTACCACAGCGACTACCGGAGGAGTCAGTGTTCCTGTGACATTTCTCAGTTCTCTCCGGTTTTCTCATTCTCCATGTTGACTCTTTGCTTTAGCAGAGCCCAGAGTCATAGTTCCGGCATTAGAGACAGGGACAGTTGTGGGTAGCTCTCCGCTTAGTTTGAGAGTTCTGTCTTTTGAGGCTACCACAACTAAGTCTGCACCAACAGAGCCACCGCCAGCAATTTCTCAGGCAGAGCCAGCAGCCACCACAGTCGAGCAGCCGAGCAGTATTAATGATTCAGCTATCCTGGTTGAGGTCGGATACACTTCAGAGGAGGTAGCTCAAGCCTTTGTCACAGACCATTCAGATCAGCCAGCTTCAGCTGATGGTAAAAAGTTTTCCCCGACATCCTCTTCTTGTCTAAGTGCATTTGATGATACTGAGCAGCCAGGAGGTGATGAGCTTGCAGTAGCCAAGTCAGCGCCAGAGCAGCAGCCACTAACCGTCACTGCACCCGACTCTCCAGCCATGCTAGCTCAAGATTACTCTTCTTCTAAGTCTAGAGTGTCGAGAGTGCGACTCTTGGTTGTAGTGTTTTTGAGAGGCTAGCTGTCTAAGAGGAGGCCGTGGATGAGTAGTTAGAGCTCTAGATCTTATTTGGCAGATTTTATTGACTTTTTTTGTTATTTTGATGAGCTTATGTTTATTTGTTCATTTTAGCTCATTGCAATACACTTGATTTCAAAACTAACCCCGTGTTGTTTATTGTATATTGATTTTCTCTGTGATATGATTGTACTATAGGTTCTCTTGTGCATTGCGCTCTCTTATTATCTTAATGTGCACTAATCTTTGTTTATCAAGCATCCTTCTCTCTATCTGCTTCCTCAATGCCATTTTTTGTGTTCTTAGATGACAAAGGGGGAGCGAGTGTTAGAGTGTGGTAGCTTCCATTGGATGACAAAGGAGGAGAATTCATGCATAGGAGAACTCATGCATATTTTAAGGGGGAGTCATCAAGGTAAGGTGTTCTTAGCATCAGGCATTCTTATTTTAATTCCTTTCATAATGCTTTCGAGTGCTTCATTCTTCTATTTTTGAATATCATCTTGTTATTTAGCTACTATAGTTATCATCAATAAAAAAAAGAGATTATTAGCTGTATGACCTTTGAAGTCTCTTAAAAAATATGAATGGATTTTGGTAATCGAATGAACTTAGTGAACTTTTTCAGTGGATGACAAAGATGATCCCAAAACAAAGAGTATCAGGTGTTGGTGAACCAAGGCTAAGTACTGGTAGAGAGTTCATAGGATCATCGATAGTATTAAAGAGGGTCAAGTCATTCGTTCTCGGATCATAAAATGTTATGAGGTATAAATACTCTTAATTGCTTTAGAACACACTTAAGATGACAGAGGAAGCAAAACGAATAATGCCGAAGTCAAGTTGAAGACGAAGCCTCAAGTTTCAGCTTCAGAAACAGTTACCAGACAGTTTGGTGAATCAGAAGAGTTGAAGTCTAGAAAAAGTGCTTTTTAGAGCAGAAGTGAAGAAGTGACGTCCCTAAAAATAAAGTTCAAAAAAGATGTCTTTGTAAGTCCAAAAAGACAGCCACTGGATCGTCAAAATCCCTCAACCAACATGCGTCTAGGGAACTTTTTATTCCCAATTTTATCTCACGTGCAATTATCTGCAGGATTGGTTGCTAATTTGATCTAAATTTTAAATATATTATGATATATTTAAAGGAGTTGTTAAAGAAGATGATTAAAATAAACCTAATTTTAAGTATTCACGCTGATGTGATCAGAGGTTGAGCCGCAGCACTTCTGCTATACATTCTAATCGGCTTTGCCAGGCTAGTCACGGGCTCACTGCTCATGGTGTGCTGGCTGATTGATTCACATGTAGTTCTCCTTTGGGGGGTTTCTTTTCAGGACGCTTCACATCACATGATTTTGGATGGTCCACAAAATTCACTGAAAATCAAGTTTTGCAAATATTATTCGTATTGCGTAAGACAGGCTTGTCATTGATCGGAATGCACAGTATTTCTTGAATAGTGCGCCATGCCTGAACACGCAAAAACGTTTTAAATCCGACTAGCTTCGCCAAAGCCGCTCGTGTTGCAACTGCAGCGTGTAATCCGTAGTTGACTCCACGTTGGCCTCGCGGAAAGGCGACAACAATCACCCGCACGCAAGCGTTCAGGAAATGCTTTGGAAAGGGTGGAGGGCAATTATTGACTCCGCCGCTGCGGTTCAGAAAATGCTTTGGAAAGGGTGGGGAGCATCACCACCAACTCACCAAGAGAACAACCTACCATCGAGGGAGACGATGGCGCGGCGCATCAATCAGGTTAAATTCGATTTGCCGAGGCAAGCAGCTGCCTGAAAGAAGCAAAAGCGCTCACGAACCCATGGGCCAGATCAGATGGCGCCAGGAAACAGGACAAAAGAAATTCTTTATTTTTCCCTCTTGTCCGGTCTCCGGCGGCGTCCCTGTCTCGAAGTCAACCGGGCAGACGGGACGGGACTCCCGCGGCTGCAAATCGACCTGAAGGAAGACGAGGAAGGAGGTTGGATATTTGGTCAGAATCGCCGGCCGGCCGGCTGGCCGGTATCCCTCTGGTTTGGTAACTTCTTCTTCCTCCTCCTGACGTTTTCCCTCCACGAGATTCCGAAGACTTGCTTCGTGCTGGGTTCCCCTTCATACAAGTGCTCTGTGCTCTGGGAACCGGGGTACAGTAGTTTCTTGATTTCTTGGAGAATTTGTGCAGCCACTCGGTGCCCTCGTTCGGTTCAGAGGGTCGGTACCCGAATTATAAGTTGAGGTTTACATTGTTTCGCGGAGCAAAGGACATATTCTCGCTCATGGTTCTTACGATGAACAGTAGCCGCGGAAAAATTTCCATTTTTGTTGAGCTGTTTGGATTGTTCGTTTGAATTCGGTACTAGGAGCTGCTGACATGCTCTGTCTTTTTCCCCGGAACCGTGCCTCACCTTTTCTTTTTGGGGCGGTGGACCTTGAATTGGACTTATTTCCAGGAAACAGTGAAATCAATTAGTGAATAATACTGTATACTTTTTCCTGATGAGGAAATAGTGATATCTAATGACATCTTTCGTAGTAACTACACTATTCTTGTTCTGCTTTACCGTTGTCTTTCACCATATTGCTTAAATCACTACTGTACTTTTGCAGGTCTTCTAAAGGTTTCCATTGGAATCGCTGGATGCGATTTCGATGGGCTGTCTACCAACAAAGCATACCAAACGTTCACTACATTCAGTGGGTGCTCGAGAAGCTGTAGCTCTTGCTACTGAAACATCCTGTGAGAGAGTGGACCTACCAGATTTTGTT
>BCLH01002197.1:0-43304 GCA_001602315.1 Zoysia pacifica
CGCGAAGAGAGGCCCCCGTCTTGTAACATTATCCCTGAGATAATCCGCCCCCTGGACGTAGGGTATTACACCACCCGGGTGGCCCGAACCAGGTTAAAAACCCCCCTGAGTCCATCTTAGATTTGGCCATATCGAATCCGAAGGCGCACCATCCTTCACGACCGTATATTTACTGTGCCGGTGGTCAGAACACCGACACTTCTGTCAGTTAAGGTGACGTTTTTGTCATTTAGATGAGCTATATGTAGCGTCAGAGTCGGAGAAGCGTGCGTCTCTTTCAGCATCTGTCTTCTCTTCTCACGAGCAAGCAGCAGGAATTGAACTGGAAAAATACGATCCACTGTATATTATCCGAGGCATACTGTCCCTCCAGATGGAGCTAGTCACTACCGGCAGAGACACGGTAGTAGTACCCTTGATACTGAAATGCAATGCAAGTCTTTCTCGTCGAGAATGACGCGGCCATATGGTTTTTCTTGTTTTTTTTTACAGTGTCCGTTGCATCTCAATATGCAACAAAAATTTCAAAGCATTTGACAATTTAAAACTCATTTCGAGAGGCTTCGATAATTTGACATATTAGTTTATTGTCATATACTCAGATGATTTTACATGTCATTCATGTAGGTGTGTTAAATTGTCGAAGCCACGACAAAATAGACTTAAATTATCAAAAAAAAATCAAAATTTCTCGGTGCCTTATCCTCAAAACAGAGAAGTACTCACTCCGTTCCAAATTATAAATAATTCTAAACTCAACAATTTTTTCATTTTGAACTCAATAATTTTTTTTCGAATTAATAAGTCATTCTTGCTCTTCAATATACTTTTTCTCTTCTCTCTATCTCTATCACTCTTATTATTTTTTTTTCCAACTCTAAAAGAGAAAAGAGAGAGAGAGTATATTCTTCTGCACTGCAGGGTCATCGGAGGTCACATTCTTCTGCATAACTAGCGGTCCCGCGCCACAAAATACGAGTAGACTGCATTCTCGATGGCACCAAACAAATCGCTAGTCAGACCAAATAAAAAACCAATACGGAGTACCCATTTCGTTACCGAAACTACGGCACAGGCCAAAGACAAACCACGGCGGCGGAACGGGGTCCTCTCAATTGGAGGGAAAAATTCACTATGCTACGGTGCTGTAAATTAGAGTTTTTTTTTGTTTGATCGAAATCGAACGGTTTAGATTTATTACTACAGTATCTGTAAACAGTGTTGATGTTACATTAAATTTATTTTAATTTTAGTATAAAAATATTTTGCTATAATATTAATTTATGTTACTGTAGCGATTGCTGCATTTTACTCTCCACTTGAGAGTATCCGGACCCGCGGGGAAACGGCGTAGCTAGACGCGCAGTTACCAGCCAGTCACCGGGCTTCCCGCATCGCGTCTCGAACACTTCGCGCCCGTCCGTGTCTAGACAGCAGGACCGTGCGCCTCGCGCTGGCGCCAGTAGATTATAAACTACTAAAATCCATAATCTATTTGCAGCGAGACATCAAGTCGCTTGCACACGGGGACGGGGGGACCCAACCACCGACGCGACCCGGAGAGCGACGCGCTACAAGTTGCAGATTTACTTGTGGTTTACTTTCTTCATTTTTAAATGTATGTCGTTGTTGATTTTTATAATTAATTTTAATTATTTTTTTATAAAAAATTTGTTTCGAATATGTAAAATTTTAATTTTTAATTTAAATAATTTTAATGATAAATTAAATTATACTAAAATATATAAAATTTATCAAAAAATTTGAATAAAACGAATGATTAAAATTGAATTTAAAAATCAATGACGATATCAATTAAAAAAAAGAGAGTATATACGAATGACGTACAGTATGTTGCGTAGTATTTGGTTGTGTTGTCACTGGAGGTAATGAGCTTGTAGGGAATAGTGTTCTTAGTAATCACTGCAGTAAAAACTATTGGTAAACATACCAATTTGTGCTAAGAGAACTATTCCACCACTTATGAATAAAACTGGACTATTAAAAAGAAACTGTCGGCCACTTAAACAAAACTCTTTTTCGTACGACATACGGAGTATATGTGATTTCTGTTCACATTGGCTGTTCGGAACGATAAGATTTTTATTTTGAAAAAGACGGAACGACAATAGGAGGAGTATCTCACTAGGAATCCCGGTGCCGTCGTCCCGTCCGGCACGCCGACGTCTGCGTAACGTACCAGTTGCCAACGGTGTGCGCGGTGCCCGGCCGCCCGGCCGCGGCGTCGTTTGCTCGTCCAGGCCACCACCGTGCGCGGTCTGCCTTCACATGGGCGCGCGACGCGGAACAAAAGGCTGGCTGGCGCCGCGCTGCTGCTATATGGCGTCGCTTGTAGCAGCAGCCTTTGGGGATCTGGATACACACTGATCGACGCGCGGTCTCCGCGATTCGAGATTCCACTGATCAAACAGTACACTTCTGTTTCCTCTCCGAAAAAAAAGTTTCCCGTCACAATCCACGACTCGTCAAGTCAAATAAATCCCCAGTTAATTAACGGCATAATCCTCGCCGTGCTCACAGCCTCGCATTGACAGCCCTTCTCAGGCAACGCCCCCTGCCATCGTCTCAATCAATATATACACGGGCGCGCGCCTCTCACCGATTCGCAGCCCAGGCCTCTCTCTCTTTTTCTCACTACTCGCTCCCAGCTTGGCATTGTTAAACCATCCCACGCGCAATGGGTGAAATAGCGGCGGACGAGCGCGGCCTGGGCGCCGGCGCCGGGAAGGGGGGCCTCGAGGAGGAGGAGGAGACGTCGCCGATCGAGGAGGTGCGGCTGACGGTGCCGTCGACGGACGACCCGGACCTGCCGGTGTGGACGTTCCGGATGTGGAGCATCGGGCTGGTGTCGTGCGCGCTGATGAGCTTCCTGAACCAGTTCTTCTCGTACCGGACGGAGCCGCTCATCGTGACGCAGATCACGGTGCAAGTGGCGTCGCTGCCCGTGGGCCACTTCATGGCGCGCGTGCTGCCGCGCCGCAAGTTCCGCGCGCCCGTCGGCGGCGGCGAGTGGAGCCTCAACCCCGGGCCCTTCAACATCAAGGAGCACGTGCTCATCTCCATCTTCGCCAACGCCGGCTTCGCCTTCGGCAACGGCAACGCCTACGCTGTAGGGATCATCGACATCATACGCGTATTCTACCACCGATCCATCTCCTTCTTCGCCGCATGGCTACTCGTCATCACCACGCAGGTTCAGTAGCTCTGTTCCCGGCTCGCTTCGTCTCGTCAAGACTCATTTTTTTCCCCCTTACCGTCAGCGAATCAACAGCCATTAATTTGCGTCGATTGAATTTAGGTGCTCGGGTACGGCTGGGCCGGGGTGATGCGCAAGTACGTCGTTGACCCGGCGCACATGTGGTGGCCGAGCACGCTCGTCCAGGTCTCCCTCTTCCGGTGAGCTAACATCCCTTCTTCACCTCACTGCTATAGTTTGCTTCACTGCCTTCGGAATTTCGTTCACTTTTTCTTATCCGCCTGTTTGGTCTGATTTTGGTTTGCCTCGCGGTTGGATTTCCGAAGGCCGGCGACCAAAACGTTGCGCTTCTTAAATTTTACTCTACCATTCACGGTGAATGTGCTTGGTTTCGTTTCTTCTACTCCGTGCCAGCTAGTTCTACAAGCTTGGCAGCTCGTGGGTGCCCTTTTTTGCATGCGGCATCTACCTGTCAGCTTTAAACATCACTGCCCTTTCCTTTCTTCTTCTTCTTTTTCTTTTTTTTTCCCTGGCGGTAGGACATAAAGCTGATGGCACCAAACAGGGAGACGCCTTTGCCAGGAACAGACGCACGCACAGCGTTGTCATGAGAGTTAGTCCCAGATCGGAGATTCTGATTCGACTGCCCGTATGACATTAACACGACAAAAGCGAGTTAGTAGATAAATAAAATTTTAAGCAGGAAGAATCCGAGAGTATCGTAATCCGTGAGCGTGAGTACAGAGCCAACATAGCAGCTGCTAGGCGGTGGGATTTCGGTTAGCTGGTCTCTTTCTCTTTGCGCTGGTCCTCGCGGCACTGATGCAAGAACGGAGAGGCTTTACCCCACCATGAACATGGGATCGAATGCATGCATCAACTGATGGAATCCCCAATTATTAGTGGAGTCGTCCGGTGTTTGGAGGGAAACGTTTTGGTTCAGAATAATGCCCTGCCCTTATTTTGTTTTCATACTTGCCTTCGTACACACCATTGCTTTTCCTTATCAACTCATTCGGTAGGCGTTATCCAGTCCAGGCTGACTAATTTGGTGGTGGTGGGCACATGATTTCTACTAGATTCTTTACACGAAGCTGGAAAACAGCTTTGTGTGATATCGTGTTGAGCGATGACAGGAGAGATTAAAAGTTGCCTTATCACTAGATAGAGATAACCACTATATGATTTTACTGCATGCAAAAGAGGCCTATACGAGCAAGCAGAAACAGTGCAATTTCCGTACAAAGTCATAAAAATCTCGCTGTGCTTAGCTGCTAATCAATTCTTTCTTGTCTAGGTCCACCTGTAACACACCTAACCTTGACACCATTCAGTCCTGGATCATATCCTAATCTAGGTTTCATTTCTTCATCCCACCTGCACCGAAAAATTATTCATAATGATGCGGTATTCTAAAACTATACCTCCTTTACTAAACTGCAATCACAGGGAACTTAGAGTTCTTGTTCTAATGATAATGATTTAAAGTACCTCATGAGTAGATTCCATGACAGCAACTCTTGATTGCGGTGGCACCACTCAGACAGCCTCGCTTCGTGCAAAAGGCGTCACGAGTCCCGTATCCACTCTTTTCCTCTGCATTTTGATTGCCGTCTTCTAAATTAGATGCCATCGTTTTCCTGCTAAGCCAGTAGCTTGCGACAGCCGCATCAGCACTCTGCAACTAGTTTAGTGGTATCCTCTCACGAGTCACCGGTACGTTGCTCATTGTACACGTAGCACAGTAACAGCAAGTTGTGCTCCAGCTCGCCAGGTCGTCGTCCATCTAGACGGATAGAATCCTGAACCGAAAACAAAATAGCACATCCCCGTCCCCCAAAGATTCCATACAGGGAGGAAAAACCGAGTCCACGATAACGGAATGGACGCAGACAGCGATGCTCGGAAGGATGGGCATTTTCTGTCAGGTTCGGACAAACTCCGCTTGTTTTCCGCGACGAATACGACGTCGGCGCCGGGGGCCAGTCTCAACCGCCGAGACGTGAACGGCTGAACGCCCGCCCACACGCGCGCATGGCTCCGAGCCTGCAAAGGCTGACTAGCGCTGCACAGTTCCGAAAGAACTGGGGAGCTGCAATTGGGTGGAGTGGATTCAGTCCGTAGTCGGCTTGGACTGGCCACGCGTGGTCCAGGAGCAAGTGACCCTGAAAGGCCGCGATTTCTTTCTTGCACATGCTTGCAGTCGCGCGCCCATGCGTATTGGTCGTTGGGCTTGACCTGGGATTTCCTTGTGTTCCGAAAAGGATATCGATCTCCCTATACATTCTTACTGTATCGAAGACAATTTGAAAGAACGGTCTCGTGGCAACTAAACAAATTCTTTTACCTGACATCAGTATCACAGAGTGATTGTCTAAGTTATATTGAATTGTTCTGAAGAGATTTGCAATCATATGCTACCTCCAGCCTTCAGAGATTGTCAGCGACACGTGTAGCGGGGGAGAAAATTTGAAGAGTACAATATGAAAAGATTTTGTTTAAAAAATTCTCCACTGCTGCGTGTACATTCAATCTGGACAAACTTCCATGGGTTTAGACGCGTAGCCTGACCACCTGACCTTTTACTTTTAGGACAGTACATTGCCAAAAGTCTGAAAGTGATGAATCGCTACTTTGTTCACATAAGAACGTTTATCAGTTGAAATTTCAAAGGATTCTTAATGTACATAACTTTTCTTTAGTAGATTTAACACTGAATTTTTTCACTTTGGATGTCTAGTACACCAATCGGATTCAAGATAGGGCTCTTGCTGACACTGCATAATCTCATGACATCAAATTTCAGCTGTAGAGATAGGAATGCTGCTGAACATAACTCTGATCATGTCTTCTATGTTGAACCAGGGCACTGCACGAGAAGGAAGAATTCCCCTCAGGCTCACGCCAGATCTCCCGATCCAAGTTCTTCTTAGTTGCTCTCATCTGCAGCTTTGCATGGTATGTCGTGCCAGGCTACCTTTTCCCGACCGTGACGTCCATCTCATGGGTGTGCTGGGTCTTCTCCAAGTCTGTGACGGCGCAGCAGCTCGGCTCAGGCATGAAAGGCCTGGGACTTGGTGCCTTCACGATTGATTGGGCGACGGTCTCCGCCTTCCTCATGAGCCCGCTCGTCTCACCCTTCTTTGCCACCGTCAACATCTTTTTTGGTTATGTATTGTTCGTGTATGTGGTTGTGCCCACAGCGTACTGGGGGTTCAATCTCCACAATGCCAAGACATTCCCCATCTTCTCCTCGCACCTGTTCATGTCAAATGGCACAAAGTATGATATCGGAGCCGTCGTCAATGATCAGTTTGAGCTTGACATGGATGAATACAACAAGCTTGGCAAAGTCAATCTCAGCATATTCTTTGCACTCACTTATGGGCTCAGCTTTGCCACCATCGCCGCCACCATCACGCATGTTGGCCTCTTTTATGGAAAGTATGGTTTCTCAACTGTGTATATGAACAGAAAAACAAGCTGTGATTGCATAGGTTTTGCAAATTGAAAGTTGTTTCTGAAATGGGGTATGTTATTGCACAGGGAAATCTACTACCGCTTCCAAGCATCGCAGAAGGAGGAGCCTGATATCCACACGAAGTTGATGAAGAGGTACCAGGACATTCCAGCATGGTGGTTCTACTCACTGATGGCACTGTCAATGGCAGCATCCCTCATCCTCTGTACCGTCTTGAAACATGAGGTCCAGCTCCCATGGTGGGGCCTCCTCTTTGCCTGCGGCATGGCCTTCATCTTCACCCTTCCCATCAGCATCATCACTGCTACGACCAACCAGGCAAGCGATATATTAGCATGTTATGACATTGTTTAAAGTGTTTCATTTTATGTATAGTAACGTTACGATTGTATCTGAACTATGATATCTTCATTGTGATCTACAGACGCCTGGTCTGAACGTGATCACTGAGTATGCCATGGGGCTTATAAGGCCCGGCTATCCTATTGCCAATGTCTGCTTCAAGGTTTACGGCTACATGAGCATGTCTCAGGCTGTTGCCTTCCTTTCAGACTTCAAGCTCGGCCATTACATGAAGATCCCTCCTAAATCCATGTTCCTTGTTCAGGTGAATAAGAATACATATTTCTTTCATTTTTTAAAGCAAATAAGCTGTATGATCAAAGAAAACAACATTATTGATACTGATGTACAATATTTACCTAGTTTCTTGGTACGATTGTGGCTGGCACGGTCAACACTGGAGTGGCATGGTGGCTGCTTGGCTCCATCAAGGACATCTGTTCAGATAATCTTGCACCAGACAGCCCGTGGACGTGCCCCGGTGACCGTGTATTCTTTGATGCATCTGTCATCTGGGGCCTTGTCGGTCCGAGGCGCATTTTTGGACCACAGGGCAATTACGGCGCCACCAACTGGTTCTTCCTGGTAGGCGCAGCAGGCCCTGTTCTTGTGTACGCTCTCCACAGGGCATTCCCTAGCCAGAGCTGGATACCATTGATCAACCTGCCAGTGCTCTTTGGCGCAACATCCTATATGCCCCCAGCAACGGCTGTGAACTACAATTCATGGCTGATCGTTGGTACCATATTCAATTTCTTTGTGTTCCGGTATAGGAAGAAGTGGTGGATGAGGTACAACTACATTCTCTCTGCTGCACTGGATGCCGGAGTTGCATTCATGGGGGTGCTGCTATACTTCTCGCTGACAATGGAGAACCGGAGCATCGACTGGTGGGGAACAGCCGGAGAGCACTGCCCTCTAGCCTCATGCCCTACTGCCAAAGGTGTCGATTTGGGAGCAGATAGTGGCTGCCCTGTGTTCTAAGCTGGGACTGCAAGCTTTATGTCAACACCTATGGCATGGTTCAAAGGTTAATTATAATCCACTTCAGTTACGTTTGAGCTCCAGATTTCTAGTGCATGGGGCAGTACAGCTTCTCCTTTGTGTAAAGGCCGTGATGTCATAGTTGATTGTACAAATGGCAAAATCTAAACATTAGCGTAAAAAGCACTGATGTGATAAATTGCTCAGCTGGCTGATGCAAAGGCAATGCTAGTTCCTGAATGTTAGTGTAGTACAAATTTGCAAATATTCTCCGGATTCATGCATCTCAATATCAAATTTGGGAGTATCAGTGCACCACAACCAATCTTTCAATAAAAACTGTGATGGAGCATTAAAACGAAAAGTTATCTTCCAACTCATTTGCAGAATAACATAGTACTAATATGTTACTGAAGAGTACACAGCCAATTCATCTAGTTGTACGAACATAATCATGCCATTAGCGACTCATAGGTGAACCAGAACTAACAATCGGGCTAACGAAAGGAAGCTGAAAGAGACGAAATACCCATGGGGATTGGGCTGCTAGGCGTGCAGGTCCCGAGACTCTTCGTTCCTTGCTAGGGGAGGCGTCCGCGCTTGAGGATGCCGAGGGTGTGGCGCGCGGCGTCCATGAGGTCCCGAATGTTGTGAACCGACCGCTCCTCAGCGCCGAAGATGAAGATGGCGCGGCACTCCGCCTTCTTCGCCAGCCGCGCCGCGTGACCCAGCGGCAGCTCCGGCGAGTTCAGCGCCCGCAGGATCTGCCGGTACAGAGACAGCACCACAGGACGGTTTCGCGCCAGGTCCTCCGCCGTCGCCCAGATCATCCCGCCTCCTCCTCCCTTGGCCATCCTTCGCCGCCGACGCCGCCCTAATCCCGCCGGCCACCGCTCTGGACTGGTCGGGACTCTGGAGTCTGGACCAGACGAGCGGTTCTGGGTTTCTGAGACGCGGACGCGGTTGAAGCTGCAGGTGCCTCTGCTGGACCTTTATGGAAATGGGCTTGTTGGCCCAGGACTTGGTGCAGACTTGCGGTCCGAGGACTCGTGGCCACACACGTGCCCACCCGCCAAGTTTCCTGCACCACCTCTCGTACATCTGCTCCTACGAAACCGGCGGCGAAAAACGCAGCTTGGTTCCATTTCCGGCACCACCTCTCTTACCTGGCAAAAAACGCAGCTTGGTTCCCCTTTTCCTTCCCCGTGTCCATTTGCAGTTCAGAGCTGGTCGGATCGCATCCATCCAGGTGAGCCCCCAGATTTTGATTTACACGAGGTACTACAGGGCGATTTGATCCGCGCCTTTCTTCATGTTTTTCGATTTTTGAGCAAGTATGTTCGTAGTAGGTTCTTTCAGAGGCATATTTGGGGATTCTGGTTTTGTTTTTACTGATCGCTGATTCGCACCTTCTGTTTGTTGTTGGGAACTATCGTGTTATTTCTTAGGGCAAATTAGATTTGTACCGTTATAATTTTATAAACTTTGAAATATAACATCTACATGTCAATGATAGGTCTCTGCAAAAGAATGATACGTGGGTCTAAATAACATATTTTAAATTTTACAAAATTATAATGACATGTATCAAATTAATCCTATTTCTGAATTTGTTAATCTGTTGTTGCATGCTAGGAAAAATGAAAATTTTAGAGGGAAAACAGGGAAATGAAGAATTGAATGGAAATTATAAAAACACCGGGTTGCCCGAAATTCGTAATGCGTCAAGGTTGTTCTTTGTAAATGCAGACATTTCGTATTTCCTTTCAGATTCGTTTCTAGTTTCATTTCTTTATTATAAGGGTTGCATCTTGCAATATTTTAAAAAAACCAAAACAAAAGAAGGCTTTGCATCTTGCAAACGATAATATGCAGGTGTGCTTCAGTACTTGATTGGCGATTCATTAAATTCTTTTTATTGCCACTCGATGTCCAGATAGTAGGTGGGTAGTTATATTTCTTGAATAAAAATTTCTATGGTCTATTCCTCCACTTTGCATCAATTCGAGGCCTGATTTTTTACAATCTGCAACCTGGACAGACAATACTTCTTTGTCTGGTACATTGAAATGAATGATCAATGAATTGTGTACTCTCTGGTGTTCACGCTTGTGATTACAGTTTATGTCAGGCATTGGAACTTGAAAATGTGGTGTTATTTTATATTATGACTGTATAATGTTGATTGATTCTTATCGGTCTGATGTCAAGGCAAGCATGGTTGGCACGGTAAAGGTTCACAATGTCTCACTTAAGGCATCGGAGCAAGATATTCAGGAGTTCTTTTCATTTTCTGGTGACATCGTGCATGTCGAAATGAAAAGGTCAGTGCCATGTGACAGTCAAGATATTATTTATCATAAGCATAAACTATTTTAACCAAGAAATGTTTTGCAGTTGTGATGAGAGGTCACAATTTGCCTATATCACCTTCAGAGATAACCAAGGAGCAGAGAGAGCCATGCTTCTTACGGTATGGCCTTTTCCATTAGTTAATAGATTTTGATGAATTACTGAAACTGATGCTAATCTTGATACACTTAAGTGCCTGGGTCAGTTTTTTTGTATTGTTTCCACTAATATATCTAAGAAAACTGATGAATCGCCCCTAGTACTTTGCTATTTCTTATTTTGCCTTTAGGCTTCTATATCACAACCAGCCTTCATATAAGGACTTGCTGGTGTGGTCTATATATTCTTGTTAGTGCTTTCTTATTAGTTTTCTGTCTCACCTTCGGTTTCTTTCTTAAATTTTACCTGAAAAATATATATATTTCTGGTATCAATGGTTATCTTTGAACACTTCTAAACTTTATTGTTCAACATTGTAAATTAATGCAGGGTGCGACGATAGCAGAAATGGCAGTCATCATCACACCAGCCACTGATTACCAGGTGCCAGCAGCTGTTTTAGCTGAATTAGAGGTAAAAGCACGCCATTTTTAAATCCCACATGAACAAATTGCTTTCCCAATGTGGGAAACCCCTAACTCTGTTTTTTTTTTTTACCAACAGTCCAAAAACGCTGGTGGTATGGAATCTGCCCTTCGGAAGGCTGAGGATGTTGTGGGTTCTATGCTGGCCAAAGGATTTGTTCTTGGCTTGGACGCCCTTGAAAAGGCAAAGGCTTTTGATGAAAAGCATCAGCTCACATCGACAGCAACTGCCAAAGTTTCTCACCTTGACAAGAGCATGGGTCTAAGTCAGAAGTTCAGCACTGGTACTTTAGTGGTAAATGAGAAAATGAAGGAAATGGATGAGAAATATCAGGTTGCAGAGAAGACCAAGTTAGCATTAGCTGCTGCTGAACAGACTGTGTCCACTGCAGGTTCAGCAATCATGAGCAACAGATATGTCCTTACAGGGGCAGCATGGGTAACTGGTGCCTACAACAAGGTTGCGACCACCGCAGCTGATGTTGGCACGAAGGCAAAGGAAACCGTGACGGCTGAGCAGGAGAGGGAGCATCTGGACGGTGAACTCGCTAACGCTCATTCGCATGAAGGCACTGAAGCGGCTGGGCAAGAGGGCAAGCATCAGGAAAGTGATACTGCCGCTGCAAGAAATTTCGTTCTGGACAATCCTGAAAGGGCTCCGTCGGAGAGTGAGCATCAAGATGGTGAACGGCAAACTACTGACTTGCCGGGAAATACTGAAAAATTTAAGGAGCAGGGAAATCAGGTGGGTGAAATTGCAATGTCCCGTGTGCAAGAAAATGCTGAAATAGGTGAGGACCCTAAACACCGTGAGACTGAGGAGCACAACCATCCGGATGCTGAACCTGCAACAACCCATGACTCTGGAAGCCCTGCAACTATTCCTGTCACCGTGGCCAGTACTGATGTGGACTCTAACAATGCTCCCGAGAAGTCTGCCCAGGGATTTGTGTGATATATGAACTCAATACCGATTGTGCTGGCAATGATAGTTTGATTGTTTACTGTTGAAGTTTGATATATTTCGTTGTAACCATTGTTTACAGTCCTTTGGATATTGTATGACAGAAATTTTAGTATTCTTCTTTTTTTGGACTGTTAGTATCTGTGTACTACTAGTAAACATCAGCACGGTACAAGCATATTATCAGGGCGACTAGATCGCGTATTCTTTCTCGTCATATCTTGTGTATGACTTTTTCTTTCTGTCGACACAAACTCAAAAGAGAAGGAAAAGCCACGTATATCGTTACTTCAGCAGGCGTACAACATGCGACTCAATATTTGAGCGCAAATTACATTACAAATTCTAATTGAACATGACTGAAACGATCTTCAAACAAACATCTGACAATAGCTGATGGAAAATGTTTACAGCATCCTCAGCTTCCGGTTCCCAGACTGCCCTCCAACCCTCGAAGTATGCAGTCCTAAATCTGCACTAGTAGCACTCGATTTACCAGCAGCTGACGGGTCGTGAGAGCATAGGAACAGGAGGAAGAAGCAGAGGAAGGTTAGCAGCGGGATGAGGTGGATGAATCTCTCCTCCCTCGACAGCCGCGCCTTGTCGGCCTTGGAGCTCGAGGCCGACGACTCCTCCGGCACAGCCATCTGCTGGAACGCGTTGTCCGGTGAGGAGAGGCCGTGCTGCCGCTGCATTTTTAGAGGCCCGTGCTGGGTGCGCCGTTGCCTAACGCTTTCATGATCAGAAGGTGCGGTTGGCCGGAAGCCCGGAATGAATGGAACCGGACCGATTGGGGGGTCACAACTCACAACCCGTACACACAAGGCACCGAGCTCCACTAGCCAGTAGCCACAATCGCTCTAAGACCTTGAACGACGGACAGATGAGTAGCTGATCGATCGACGTACGCGGCTACGCGCACCCTGTCCCTACCCAGCAATCAACCATGGGATTGACGTGCCCTTCCATGCAACATGAGCTCTCTTCATGCTCTGCTAACTCCGAAGCGTATATATTTTCCTTTGACAGTACAGACGACCCAAATTCTGATGATACACAACGGTTTTTTTTTAAAAAAAACGATGATACACAACTTTTGCATGGGTACAGCGTGAGTACTGAAATTCATGATTTCTGCAACAAAGGCCCTGGTCCAACTTCAACATATCGGAGGCCGGGAAGAGGCCTCAAGGAAGTCAGCAAGGCCACACAACAACAGCCCATCATCCTACGCATTGAGTAAATTCCAGAAAGGAACACGCGGGCCTAGCCTAGCCGTGCGCGGCCCAGATCCAGCCCCTCGAGTGACGAGCTAGTGAGAGGAATGAACACGATCACGTTCGCTTCCATCAGGCGACGACAGGTACACGAGGTACGGCCTACGGGGACAGGGACAGGTACACGAGGTAGCCCAGATCCAACTTCGACAGGCAGCGGCTCCGGCCTACAGGGACAGGAAAAACTCCATGGTTGGTGTAAACGACATGCACCAGGTCAAGGTCGATCTGCCGTCACAGACCGGGGTAAAAGTAGCCCAAAAGGTTAGGAGCAACATACACGAGGGGGAAAGGCTGACGTCCTACGCTTTTCTTTAATTTTTTTTTACTTGAACGACCAAAGCAAATAAATCAGTATCTCGCTTTGTAAGCCTGAAGAAAATTAACAACATCAACATCGATCTGATGATCGATTCCTGCAGTTGAAATGCTACTCAAAGCGAAAAGGTTGCTTTACAGGGACAAACCTCCCATTTTGAAGAGGCCCCGCGAGTGACTTGCCACAGCCTCGCCTCACACGTGTGCGCTGTGGCAGCCGCGCCGGAGGGGCTAGCGTTTCGTCAGTACCGACGCCCGGCTGACGGCAGCAAATGGGTCGTTCGTCCAGGCAAAGCCGCAACGGGACACACGGGAGGCCTCACCAAATTCCGCAACAACGACGGGCTCCTTGGACTTTTGTTAACCGGCCGGCTCCAAATCTTCTCTGGCTTTTACGCACCTAATTTCACCCGGCCATACGATCGTCGTTGAATACAAAATGGCAGGTCCTGGTATTCAAAAGCTGCACGAGCTAGGTGCCTAGGTAAGATATCTGATGGAGCTGGCCTTCGAATCGAGTAAAACAAGTGAGTAGTTGATGACTTTAGCTGTTTTCTTCTCATGTGTTGATTTCAGATCTGTGGCATGCAGTCGCTGTATGGCATCGATCGTTCATTTGGTCTGCCATGGCCATGGACAGAAGCAAATGGAATACTTAACGGATGGCCTTCGCTGTCAGAGTTACTGTTTGGGGGGGCTTTTCTCAGGTCGGAAGCTAGCTAGCATCTCAATGTCTCCCGATGACCTCCCTATAATTAACTCCTAGCTTTGTTGGGTGCAGCAAGTAATAGAGCACTTGATTAAAACACAACTACGCATACTACAGTACTCTATCGGTACATTTATATGCTGGGCTGTTGAACTAACACTAGCTAGAATTTGTCGTAGCCAGAATTTCGTGTACGAAATGATCCATTTTTCCATATGACCTGACGGGTTACGAGCAGGCCATAAGTAGTTGGTAACCACATCATCGTCATGGTGCGTGCAGATGAGCAATGTTGAAATCAGACCACACACCCCCCACCCCCCCCCCCCCCCCCCCCCCCCCCTTTGGCCTGATATGACGGCTTGGCATGTGTTTAATATAGGCTCATCGATGACCAATGTGACGCCGTTTGGAATCTCATTCAGATAAGTAGTCAACATCCACCTGAAAAACTTGAGAGATCGTTCGCACTCGCGTATCAAGGTGCACCCTTTGATTTATGGGTTAAATGCTCAAATGGTGTACACTATATCCCTAGCAAATTTGCAAGCACAAGGCCCTTTTTTGGCTAGAGTTTTATCGACCACTTTGGTTCAGAGTAACATGGCAACTGCTCTGGGTGGGTTTCACCTTCGAGTTCTAGGGGCGTCCAAATTAGCATACGTACATACTCTCTTCGTTTGCAAAATGATGACGTTTCGGACAAGGTGATTGAGCTAAAGTTGAACTGGCGACCCCTGTCAGAACGACAGTAAAAAAAAAAGGAAGGAGGGAGTGTAGAAGTTAAGCAAAACATGAGAGAACCAACAATCCACCGACTTACAGATTGTACAACATCATACTCACTCGGTTTTAAAATTGTTATTGTTAGTTAGTTGAAGCGGCAACAGTTTAAAAAGAAGGGAGTATATGATTAATTTCTTACTATTAGTCCTCTTACATATTATTAGACTGTACTATTACTTGCTTGATGGATTAAATAACAGTACTAGTATTTGACAGCCCAAAATCCGGTGATAGCTACATTATGCTTTATCTGTCACGTCTCTTTTTTCCTTTGAAAAAGCTGAATTTTTACCAACGTTTCGGTGTAGATATTGACATGATGACCCACTTTCACGGAAACATGTAGAACGTTCTGTCTGCAAAAAACGGAAGTACATTGTCAATTACGTGGGTTAGTCGAGCACGAAATCACCCAAAACGTCCTAGTCTATTGTGGAGCTTTCAATCAAGTAGTGCTAGCAAACACTGACATTGATCTAATTCAAAGTTGAAACACCACATTTTCAATGCTAAATTAACTGGAAGACCAATAGCTCAAATTCCGTTGGCAGTAGGACATTATTGAAAATTTAGTAGACAATTATGCCTTCGTTGTGGGCAATGTGATAGGTCAAATGAACCGGAAAAGTTTCTTGATAGTTACTCCATTCTGAAATTGTCGTAGGGAGTACTGCTCATGCAAGACAAGCAGCCGTGCAAGTAATTTGTCACCGTTTATTATTACTCTCTCTGATTTTAAATTATTGACACTGTTAATTTTTAACATTAATTTTGACTATTAATCTTATTCATAAAATTTGTTCCAATGTGTAAAAATTTTAATTGTGATTTAAATTCTACTAATAAAAAATTAAATAATAATAAAATTTTACACACTTGAACAATTTTTTTAATAAGACGAATGGTCAAAATTAATTTTAAAAGTCAACGATGTCAATATTTTAAAGTCGAAGAGAGTATTTAGTTAGCGAGTTTACCCATTTCGCTAAGGAAGAAACAGTAGCAACAGCGGTTTTAGGATGTCAGGGGTGAATTGTTGCTGAACGCAGGATGTTAGCCGGTGGACAGGCCAAGCGTGGGGCCATCACACACCAGTAGACAGCGCTGTCGAATCGTGGCCGGAGCCAGACAGAGGAGTATAAGGCACTGCGTTGGGTACTTGATCGGATGGCCGCTCATATCTGATAGTCGACTGATAATTAACAAGACTCTTTGGTTGCCTACCAATTCGACGGCGATTTTCTAAACAGTAGACCAACGCACTGATTCCAGATGCTAAATATTCAAATCCGAGACTCAGGCAAGATATGTTCACACGTACCTTCAGTGCCTTGACTGGAAAGGTACCATGTTCAGTACAGTTCCAGAAACGAAAGCAGATACCCAGATATCCAATAGCCGTGGCTCAGTGGAGACAGATACTAGTTGTTACAGTACTTGTTAGGAGTACAAAACAGCGGCTGGGAAGTTCCGCTGCCTCTGAAACTCGAGATGCATGAACCAAGGTGCCTGTTTCACCTGTTCAGGGCCCTGCGTTGGACTAATCAGCTGACGAAAGGACGATCCCGTTTCTGTATCTTCTCGGTGGCCTTTCTCAGCAAGTCTACCGCGATGACTCGCGGCGCTAACTAGAAGCCTACGATGATTATGATCCACAAGGAAGTCGTCGATGCGCTTGTGTGCCACACGCTGCAGAGAGTGGTTGCGCCGTTTTCAGAAAGAGATGCGCACAGTTCACGAAACAGGAACCGGTTGGCTCGTGCCGTGCGGGTCTCATCAGGGTTTTAGAAACCGGCTCCGATTCGATTTTTGGTTTAGTAAAAAATCGACCGACTAATCGGTAAAATCAGCGGTTAACCGTACTTGCTATAGTATCAGTTCAATTTTCAATCGAAAACCGAACTCAATTTTATACAAATCAGATCGGTTTGATTGAAAACAGTCAAAACCGATTGGTTTTTGTTGGTTTCTAAAACCATAAGTCTCATCAGCTGATGGCGACTGAGTAGGGCAGTGCGCTACGCATTCGTACCGTCGTACGGCCTCATGAGCCGATACGGTAGGTGCAGGCAGCGTTCGAGGGATGAGCAGCTCCCGTAGGATCCGCACCCTTGCGTGCCATCGTATCCGGGGCTGCGGATACGTGCGCGGGGTCCTAGGATTCGGACGGGAAAACGTCCGTGCTCGTTGCGTTCTTTGCTGGCGGTTTCGGCCGGCCGGCAACGCGGCCGTCTGCCAAAACGCCGCAGGGGCCAGGGCGCGCCCCTGGTCACGGTGTAGTAAAGCTGTTGCCACATTTCGCCGTATCGGCGCGCTCCCTGCGTCCTGCGTTGGACGGGTCCCCGGAATGGAGCGCTGCCGGAACCTGTGCAACGGGTCGTTTGTCCCTGCAGACGAGAAAAAAACCACACACTGCATGTTCTGGGGCGAATCACGGCCGCGGAACGTGTCCGAACAGTGCATGTGTATCTCCCGCCGTCGCCGGTCACCCACTACTCTATGGTCGCGCAGAAACGGCCGAAAACAAAGACAAAAAGATTCAGGGTGTGACTGGGTGACATCTGTTCATATCTTGGCGCCCAATTCGCTCCAGACACGACACGGAGGTGGCCCTCGTACCTCCCTGCAGTATGTCACACGAGACAGCTGATGAACCTACTCCGATCTTTTCGGATTTTTGTACGCTCACCGGTCATTTAGAGGCAGGATTTGAGTAAAAGGCTGCGTGTATAGACACACAGATAGAGTACTCTCTCAGTTCTCAAATTGATGTCAATATTAAATACAAATATTAATTTTGATCATTTGTTTTATTTAAAAGATTATGATAAATTTCATATATTTTGTTATAATTTGCTTTACAAATGTATTTAAATTACAACTTAGAATTTTTTAATTTAAATTAATTTTTTGAATAAAATGAATAGTCAAAATTAATATTTATAGTCAACAGCGACACTAATACGAGAACAGAGAGGAAGTCAACTGCAAAAACAAAAAAGGGGCGTCTTTGCGCATCATTGAACGCAATACAAATAATAGGATCACAGTTGCAGAAAAGAAATTAAGCACCTTCGTTGTTCCTCTCCACGTTTTTTAAACAGTGTTTTTTATAGCTATAAAGGTTTTTATAGGGTTCAAATAATACAGTACAATTTGTTTAATTGTTGGTCTACATTTCTATATGACTGCATAATCATATATAGCACACTAGAACACACTAAAATTAATTTTTTATTTATTTCTAGATTTTATCCTTTGCATGACATTCTATTACTTCAGATTTTAAGGGCAATTTATTTAGCTTATGTTCCCAAGGATCCTTTGAACACTTTTTTTAACTGGGTTTGATTGTTGGCTATTGATGTTTGTGTACATTCCTGAATTTAGTAGTAGGACAAGCAACCAAATTTGATTGCATTTTGTTTGCTTGTTACGCTCTGCCTCCATGACGTCTCTTTCGTTGTTAGAAGTTCATATTATTGCAACAAGGCCTTGTAAGTGAAACTTGTCGCATTAAGCTACTACGCACTGATCAGTCATACTTATTAGATTATGTTAATGGGAAAGATTGATAATTAACTTATATCTCAACGCTCCCCTCATGTGTAGCTACTGTAATTTGTTGAACACATGGAATATGAATATTCGAATTTGAGACCTCCAACTAGGCACCGTATTGCGCTACTATGTACCGATGAGTACAAAGTAACTTAAACAGATGGAGAGAAAAAAAAAAGAGTGAACAATTTACTTGTATTTTGACATGCAGCGTTCAGCTAGATTGTCGTTCATATTGTTCAAGCTTAGCCAAGATACTTCAGATAAAGCCATCGTTTGATCTGTCTCTCTTACCTGTTCAGCCGTTCAAGGTTACGACCATACACTGACCTGTGCACTGCCAATTTCGACACATGACGAATTCCGATGGGGGACCGCGCGATGGACTGAGGGCACGCATGTCAAGGGTTAGGTGCGAGAAGGTAAAACAGCAACAGGTATCAGTCGAGTATTGGTCAGCCTAACTCGGAGACTTGAGAGCTTGTGCCTCAATGGAATCAAACAGATTCAGTAGCAGCCGTGGCTCGGAAAGGGACCGGTGGTTGAATTGAACCACGAATACAGAATCAACACCCACCCACTGAAGTATGCAGTAAAGTCTGTGCATGTGAACTGATATCCGGATTGCAGTTGAGAACACATGCCATGATCCACGAATGGCGACTGACGCTGTAAAGAAAAGGAAAAATTTTGACCGGAAGACCGCCGTCAAATCTATTTTTAACAGGCATATTTGACAATATTTACAGCCTTGTCGGAATTGCTGCAGAGAGCATGTTAAGTCAATCGGTCGGTCAGTTAGTTCGCCTTTCTGAATTATGATTTGAAAAGGGTGAGGCTTGAGACCTGCAGCTGGGATTTCACAATCAGGTGGACAGGGAGTTGGTTTAGGCGAATTCTTGCCAGATGCATCCAAGAGCATGATTTTTTTTTATGGCTGAAGCAAGCAGTTTAAACATATACTCCCTCTATTCTTTAATTAATATTGACATTGATTTTTAAATTTAACTTTTGACTATTCATCTTATTAATTTTTTTTGATAAATTTGATATAATTTGATTTATCACTATAGTTATTTGAATCACAACTTAAAATTTTATATATTCGAATAAATTTTTTAAATAAGACGAATAGTCAAAGTTGATTGTAAAAATAAACAGCGATATTATTTTAAAAATAGAAGGAGTATATTTGATCAGTTAGTTACTTAAGAAGATGGACTTATTAGTAACACGAGTAGGTAGATTGTTTGATTCCACTAGTTTGAACGGTGCGTAACCTGCAAGTATGTGTTAGTACTTATTTATTGGAAGTAGAGGCGTAACAATATGCCCTCGTAGGTAGACAGATACTAGCAATCTTACTGACGTACGCAGCTCACTGTTAGAATATCACATCCTTCGTTATGTTTTCAGAAACAATATGCCAGTGTCAATGTCTTGCATACGAAGCATATGTGATTACTATACCGAAACCTCCAGAAAGACGGCCACCACTGAAATATTCTAAATAGACATTTAAGTGTGCAGAATCAAACATT
Organism: Zoysia pacifica; assembly: GCA_001602315.1. Lineage (NCBI taxonomy): Eukaryota > Viridiplantae > Streptophyta > Magnoliopsida > Poales > Poaceae > Zoysia > Zoysia pacifica. The sequence goes on from BCLH01002197.1 coordinate 20,117, forward strand.
TGCATGAATACACCAGTTCATCAAGCTATTTTTTTTAAAAAAATAATCAAGTATACCGATATGATTAAGCATGCATCCAACTTCTTGTTATCTGGTAGAAACGCTCAACCACAATCACCATTGGGCCACACCAAATTATAATGATCAGTTTGAATAATAATAGTAATAACATTCATATACTGCAATGCCGAATATTATTAATTTTGAAGCAAACTGGTTACTGATCTCTCTGCATCAGGGGTACTGGTACAGGAAACTAAACAATTCTCTTCAATATTTCCTTTACTCAATTTCAAACTAAAGAAAAATTATAAGTTCGATAACAAGCTCGCTAGAACAGTCTGCATCCTAATGGGAACTGTTAAAAACACAGTGATACCTGAACTTCTTGTTTACATTAAAGATACTGCTCACATCATGCTGTGACACTTGAGCAAAGCTTTGCCTTGATCAGCCCGGCCCCTACCGAGCCAACTCCTGCAACCACGACCGCGTTGAGAGTAACAATGACGACGGCGGCAGCTATCCTGCACACTCATCAGTTCAGGCCTACAGTTACTTGATGCCGTCAGAGTCTGATTAATTAGACATAATATAAACTCACTTCCACTGATGAAAAGGCTACTGAATTGAAACCAGCAGGATAGGATTATAAACACCAGAGGATATACTTGAATACAGCGATACAAAAATACACTGCCGTCCAATACGGAAAAGGCGCACGCATTTCAAAAGTACGTTTTCAACTACTCCGAAAAGCTCTCGCGTGAATTTCTTTTTTCTAAAGCATCAAAAGCTCAAGATGATCTGAGCAGTACACGTGTAGGATCACCGAGCGTACGAACTCCAATATCTCGGCACGCCCGGATTAACAAACAGTCCGTAGGCCCTCACCGAGCAACCTGAGCCACGAACGGGTTCACGCAATCACGCTGCCGGTCCATGGCAAGTTCCTTTCCGGGACAAGGGTTTGGTAAGCGCAATAGGCTCTGATGGTAGAGGTAGGGTTGGGTCGGGCAAACTCCTGGTTTGTGTATCACCTGTCATCATCCTCGCGTCAGGGCTGGAGCGCGCTGCCATTGCCAGCCTCAGCGCGTTCGCACATATATAGTCGTGCTCCTCCCGGCGATTCCCGATCCGTGCTCAGTGCTCGGCATCATCGACCAGCCAAGCCAACCACAACTCTGGAGTAGCGACAGCTTGAGGGGGACGGGGAGAGCTCGGAGGAAGAGTGGTTAGGTAGGAATGGGGCGAGGCCGAGCACCGTGCTGCGCCAAGGTGGGGCTGAACAGGGGCTCCTGGACGCCGCAGGAGGACATGCGCCTCATCGCCTACATCCAGAAGCATGGCCACGCCAACTGGCGCGCACTGCCCAAGCAAGCAGGTTCTACTAGCTACTAACGGAGAGCAACGGAAATGTGCATGCAGATGAGTGATGTGCTGATCGATTCCTTATTCTGTGGATAGGATTGCTGCGGTGTGGGAAGAGCTGCCGGCTGCGGTGGATCAATTACCTGCGGCCGGACCTGAAGCGCGGCAACTTCACCGCCGACGAGGAGGAGACCATCATCAAGCTGCACGGCTTGCTCGGGAACAAGTAAGTACCCAATTGCAGATGCTGTCTTTTGTGTTGGAGATTTCAGCTCGATTCTTGGGTGTTTTTGAGTCTAAGAGACTGATGTTTGGGGTTGTCAGGTGGTCCAAGATCGCGGCATGTCTGCCGGGCAGGACGGACAACGAGATCAAGAACGTGTGGAACACGCACCTGAAGAAGAAGGTGGCGCAGAGGGAGCAGAAAAAGGAGGAGGGCAGCGAGCCGATCTCTTCTTCCTCGGCGTCCTCCTCGACGACGACAGCGAACAGCTCTGGCGACGCCGGCGAGCAGTGCGGCACGAGCAAGGAGCCCGACGCGGCCGACACATTACCTCCGGTGGAAACCGACATCGACATCTACGACATGCTCGTGGACGCGTTCCCTGCGGCGGCCGAGCCAATGCCGCCGTCTTCGCCGTGCTCGTCGTCCACTCTGACGACGTGCGTCGTTGGCGTGGATGACCTGATCGAGCTGCCGGTGATCGACATCGAGCCGGATATCTGGAGCATCATCGACGGAGACGGCGGCGCCGACGTGCCGGACGTCTCAGGGGCGCGCCATGGGGACGCTGCAGTGCCATGTACGGGCGCCGGCGTCAGCACGAGCGGCGAAGCAGGGGAGGCGAGCGATTGGTGGTTCGCGAACTTGGAGAAGGAGCTGGGCCTGTGGGGCCCAACGGAGGATTCGCAGGCCCAGGGTGACACGGAGGGGCCTGGAGCGAACTTGGAGATGGGCTTCGCTGTCGCACTCGGCGACGCGGAGGGGGACCCGGTCTCCATCTACTTCCAAAGCGGGCCCACGAGTATTGAACTCCCGGAAGATGAATCATTTTCGCTTACTCGTGAATGTTAATTTGATTTATGCAAATATACACCCAAAAAAAGGGCGCATGTGGCACGCATCCTTAGTTTATCAGGATGCTCATAAAAAATAGATAAAATACATCGAAAAGAAAGCAAAAGTAGCGAACATTTATAAGTAAGCTCTTAACAGTTAACACAATTGTTAGCTAAGCCTGATTAGCAGAAAGAACCCTTATTAAGAGACAATGAGTAGTGTTGTAAACCGTCGTGTTATTTGGTCTGTGCAACATTTTGTCGCCATGATGTAAGCGCTTGATCATCTGAGTTCCTACCACTACCGACCAGTACTGAGTGATGGCCGCTTGAGAATCATTACTGGGCTCTGATTATGCTTTGGGAATCTTTATCTTTTGTTAATGCGATGTAACCTTTTCTGTTCTCGCTTTTGATTTGCCATCGCTTCTTTGGTTTCCTTTTCTTTATTTCTTTATTGATAGGACAAAAGATTTCCTTTATATTAGTTGCATATTTTTCTTTACTTTTACTTACAAATTAATTGTCGCCATTACTCCATGATAGGGAAGAAATACTTCCTCTATTATTAATTTATTGATGTTAGGGCATCAAAACTAGTTTATTTTATAGAATTTTTATTCTAGCTGTAAGCCTGTAACAGTTTCCTTTAAAAAAAAAAGAGTAACATGTAACTCGATAATAGGAAAGAAGTACAGAAGTAAGTTACCTAACCAACTAAATGGTGACCATTTGTGTTCATATATTTTTTTGTTGGGAACTATGTTCATATCTTAAGATGCGTTAAGGTTAATCATGCTCTATGTGGATTTGCTCAGTAAAGCAGATTTTTTTACTTTCACTGTTGTCCGGGGGTTGGACAACCATTGAATCACGTTCAACTATGTCGAAACAAGTTTTTTTTAAAAGAGCCTTTTTTTGTCGAAACAAGTTTTTTTTAAAAGAGCCTTTTTTGGTCGGTGGAAGAAACTGAAAGCCTTCGGATAAACAGGTTCGAGACTTCCGATTATCTCGTTTGCTCAGGCCTTTTGCTTCGTTGGTGCATGCAGGACACGTCAACCGTCAGGCGTCATGTAGTGAGCCCTGTGGAAACCATTTATTAGGCTTCTCAATTGTATTATGGGCTTCATGGGACAAATTTGTGGGCCGAGTAATTTATTTGAGCCTTAGTATGAGCCGCTAGTAGAGAAGTCCATAAGGCTCAAGGCTCTCTGGGCCTTGCTCGCAAAACGTGTGGGCCGAACAACTTTCTTCCCAGTGGTAACACATGCGAAAAAAAAAAGTAGCTGGTTGGGGGAAGGACTCCGACGCTGACACAGACCGGCCCCGTTTGATGAATAGAAAAAAAATAAAGAAATAAGAAAAATGTAAGAATGAATGAAGTGTAAAAACTACAGAAATTAAAAATACGGGAATTGAAATTTTTTTATGTTTGGATTGTAAAAAATTTTAAAAAAGAAATTAAAGTTAAAATAATAAATAATTTAATAGAAGAGACATTTAGAGCTTATTTGAAATGTAGAAATGAAAAATTATCTTTAGATTATTTATAAAATAAATCCTCACGTATATCCGTTGGCCGCGTCCTCATGTTAATTAAATTGAACGGATCACGATGCTAATTAAATCATACAGTACCCACTACTGAGTCTTAGTACCGTAGCACACGGTTAAATGGGAAAAAAAGAAAATCCTCGTGTTTATCACTTTCTCGGTCTGCTCGTCTATGTCTCGTGTTCCTGCAGGCGGGAGAGTCGGGACAGCGTAAGAGCAAGGGGCGGCGGCGACCAGCGGAGCAGCGCGGGAGCAGGGGCAGCTGCTGCGGTTGAAGTGCCTTCGCCCGGCTGCCGGCGACGGGAGGGACGGCGACGCAGGCAGGGGCGTCTCCTCTACAGTCTCTACTCGGTTCTAATTCTCGAATCACTGACTAATGCCCCTCATCTCGATGAGCTCATCGCGCCAGCTGCCTCGTGCTTCAGCGAAGGAAGAGAAAACAAGGGTTCAGAGTGGATTTTTCAGTTCCTGTGAAATCACGGCGAGAGCGTTCCTTTCCTCCGGAAAGGAATGGCTATTTCCTTTCGTTCCAAATGCTCCGATGTCTTCCTTTCCTCCTTCGTTCTTTCCTACGAAAATACTCTATTCCAGACGGCCCCTCATAAATTAAATAGTAACATACTCCGGACAAAAGAATAGGGAGAGGAGGAAACGGCAGCGTTTAATAATTCTTACCTTGACGGGGTCTATCAAGAAGACAAAAACCACAGAGCCTCCATTATGTTGCACTTGTGATAATAAAACTGTCATGGCAGCGACTACAAACACACTAAAATCAAACCAGTTACATCAACAATCAGTACTAATCATGTTGGCAAATCCGTTGCAATGCAAGATGTATATATGAGTTGAATATATGCGCCTTTTGAATATGATCGCCGGCATGAGGTAAACGAAAGGGAAATGAAACATATCAAAAGCTCACACGGCTTCTTCGCGGCAAGCCCATCGACCATGTCAAAAGCTCACGCTTTGTTTAAGAACGTTTCAAAAGCTCAGGAAACGCACGCTTTGTTTAATAACGTTTCAAAAGCTCAGGAACGTACGCTTTGTTTAAGAACATTCGCAATCATATTTTTGCACGTTTTTAAATTGTATCAAGACTGATCCGTTGGATCAATCCGTTGTTACAAAGTTTTTCTGCATACGTTAGGTGGATGTGACATGTAATCATGTAGTATAATATGCACGCACTACTGTCGGCTCCTCCTCGATCGACCTCTTACCAGTTCTTCCATCCCCTGATTATGAACACACGCTTGCTTGCTTGATAATTTAACGCTGGCTACTGCGTTGGATCCGGTCTTCTTGACTCGGTACGTTAAGAGCAAATCAATGCATATGATAGAATACTGTAACGCACGCGCAATTCTCACCTGCTGCATCAACTCAAAGGTCATAGTAGTGGCGTATAAATAGCGGTGCAGTGGCCATCGTCTCTCCTCATCACCTCTCTGTTGCCACAACACAGCTGGAATAGCTACAGAGATTCCAAGAAGCTAAGAGGTGCAGTGTTGTAATTAAGCCAGTAGCACCGATCAAGCAAGCTAGCTTCTGATCATCAAGCAATCAGCTGGAAGCCATGGCAACCATGAGGTGGCCATTGATGGTGTTTGCATCGGCAGCGCTGCTGCTGGCCTCCTCCGTGGCGGTCGCATCGCCGGCGGCTCTGGAGGTCGGGTTCTACAAGCATAGCTGCCCGCAGGCTGAGGACATCGTGCGGAACGCTGTCCGCCGCGCCGTCGACAGGAACCCCGGCCTCGCCGCCGGTCTCATCAGGATGCACTTCCACGACTGCTTCGTCAGGGTAAGCATACTACCTGCGTATGCATGCATGCACGCGGTTTTGGTCAGATGCTCTGATGCATGGCTAGCGATGCTAGCTAAGTTGCTAATTTTGTTGCGTCTCTGCAGGGATGTGACGCGTCGATCCTGATCGACTCGACGCCGGGCAACGAGGCGGAGAAGGACTCGCCGGCGAACTCCCCGAGCCTGCGCGGGTTCGAGGTCATCGACGAGGCCAAGGCCATCGTGGAGGCGCACTGCCCGCGCACCGTGTCCTGCGCAGACATCCTCGCCTTCGCGGCGCGCGACGGCACGCACCTCGCCGGCGGCATCGAGTACAGCGTCCCCTCGGGCCGCCGCGACGGCCGCGCGTCCGTCATGGACGAGGTGCTCGACCACGTCCCGTTCCCGGACTTCACCGTGCGGCAGCTCGTCGACAACTTCAAACGCAAGGGGCTCTCGGCCGACGAGATGGTCACGCTCTCCGGCGCGCACAGCATCGGGCGGTCCCACTGCTCGTCGTTCACGCAGCGGCTGTACAACTTCAGCGGCGAGCCCGGCCGGACGGACCCGTCCATCAACCCCGCGTACGCGGCAGGCCTGAAGCGCCGGTGCCCGCCGTCGACGGACGACATGAGCGACCGGACGACTGTGTCGCTCGACCTGAAGACGCCGGACAGCCTTGACAACCAGTACTATAAGAACGTGCTGGCGCGCAAGGTGCCGTTGGTCTCCGACCAGACGCTGCTGGACAGCCCATGGACGGCGGGGGTCGTCGCTTTCCATGCCGCAGTGGGGAAAGCGTGGGAGGCCAAGTTCGCTGCGGCGATGGTCAAGATGGGAGCCATCGAGGTGCTCACCGGCAAGGAGGGGGAGATCAGGGAGAAGTGCTCCGTGGTTAACCATTACTAGCTGACTCTGCTACGGGGTCAAACAAAATTTTATGACCATGATTATTTTGTTTAAGTTTTTCTTGAAGGATTGTTAATCGACCAAGATTTAGTCTTCGCCTTAGAACAACTGTACATTAGGCTTGAAAGGCCGAAAATGCATGCTAGGCCCATAAAATTGTGGGCCTATGTTTGTTTATTCTTTCGATCCCTTAAGAAATACTTAGCATGTTTAAAGTTGCAGTAAATCTTTACCCTTTTAAATTAATGCCTGTGCTAACGCTATGGTCTAAAAAAAATATATTAATATTAACATTTTAAGTTTCTCATTCTTCATCATAAAAGATTAAATATAAATTAATCATTTAAAGTTTATATGCATCATATATAAAATAACTTCACGTGACGCGGCGGCACGTGCAATGGCAGACCGATGGCGCGACGCGGTGGACAGGGCGAAGCGGACCAATGTCGACGAGAAGCGATGCGGTGCGGATGAGGCGGAGCTAAGCTTCATGCGACGCAACGGCATAAGTGTAGCGGATGGATGGTAACGTGCGTGGAGTTTTTTCGCTATTAGAATACCGTCTAAATATGACTTCGCTAAGATGATACCCACTTCGTGGGCTTTTTAAAAATAGTGAATTTGTCGGTGAGGCTTCTCTAACATAGTAATACCACGGATCTGAACTCATTTTCATTTGATCTTTGAAATTTTTTACATAGAATAACGATAATACCCTTCTAATATATGCATACGATAGTATAATTAAATTATTTGATAAAGCACCTAACATAGGTTGTAAAATATGTTTTTCTAGCCAAATTTAGACTCCTTCTAATTTGAGATCGAATATTGTAAATATAAATTATAAATAAATTTAAATTTGTAAATTTTAAAATATAACAATTATATAATTAGATTTATCCTAAAAAATATTTTCATAATATATATATAACATTTTAAGTAAATAATATAAAAAATAAATAGAAAGTTGTCTAAAACGATAAAAAAATTACTTGCGTTGTGGGACACGTCGGGCAACTTACATGCTCAAGGTGGGTGAATGTAATTTGTACGATGAGATGTACGGTGCATCTGTAATTTATTTTAAGTTGTTGTAACAAATAATACTTTTTATAGATGATATAATTTATTTTAGGTTGTTGTAATTAATAATACTTTGTGGGCCGGAGATTCAGAAGAGCTCGTTCGTTAGATTTGTAAGAAGTATATGTCTATCAGATTTGTAAAAAAAAATAAATATAAATACATTTTCGTGTGCACGTAGTTTAACCCATTTTTGTTAGACATATTTTATCGTGTGTATGTAGAAAAAAGTAGTAATGATGAATCAATTTTTGTATGTTTTGTTGGCCTCTCAGCACAAGTGGCTTGAAAAACCGATCTATTATACCCTTATATTCCTAAATTAATACCGCCATTAACTTTTAATATTAAATTTAACTACTAAAATTTACTTTATATTAGAGTTATTTCAATCACAAGTTTACAACTTATAATTTTACATATTTAAATTAATTTTTTTAATAAAATGAATAAACAAAGTTATATATTAAAAATTAAGGGCGGCAATAATTTAAGAACAGAGATAGTACGTTGAAGTGGCTCATAGAACATCTCCAAATAGTTTATGTAAAAAATAGTATCTAAATGTGAATTAAGGGATATTTCAAAGAGCTATTGGGAGTTACAAAAATTGCCTCCCCAACAATTCCCAAATGTTGGTTTTCCCCGTCATGCAAGGAAAATCTCTCGCTCCGAGGATCTGAGATTCTGAGGCATAACGGAAATTGTTGGAATAACAGTGAAGCTCCACCGAACCTCAGGAATACGTATTTCTGCCAGTATGCCAAAAGTGTCAAATGAAAATCTACAATCAAAACAACATTTTGGCTCAATATATGAAATGAATATTAGAATCGAAAAATACAAATTATACTATTTTATTATTATTGTAGTTCAAGAATACATTGACCAAAGGAATGTGGAAAAAAGTAAATATTTTCTGGTGAAAAGAAAAAAAAAGTACCCCTTTGTCTCAGTGACGTTTTTGATTTTTTAATTCAATTTTTGATCATTCATTTTATTAAAAATTTGTAAAAATATTATTTATTTTATTGTGAAATAATTCATTATTAAAAGTATTTTAAATTTGATTTATTTATTTTTTATTTTCGTAAATTTTTTGGATAGCTGTTTCAGTGGTCGAGATGGTTCCTATCCCCAAAGCCCAAACACACCAGTGTCAGCCTTCGTCGATGCGATGCTGAAAGCTCTGCCCGTGCGATTCCTCGCCTCGCCGGAGCTCGGTGGATGGCGCCAGCGAGCGCGCCGACGGTTGATGCCGCAGCTTCCGGCGGCGCTCATGACCAACCCTGCCTACTTCGAGGTGGGGAGATTCTTGGGTGGCTATGGCTTCATGAACATCACAAGGTCAGATCTTCTGAATCTTGCTTGGTTCCATTTCCTTTACGATATGGTTGCTGATTTGGTTCTAAAGCTAGAAAAGCGAAAAATGCGGAGCGTAAATGTTCTACCAGTTTCCTGGGCTGATTGAGTTCCAGGTTGAAATCTCTTGGAGTGATGATTGGATGAAATAATCCATGAATCTGCATGGGCTTACCTTTTCCTTCTACCCCAACTGATTGGGAAATTATAACTGATTAGTACTTGCTCCTAGTCGATTCCTTCTGGTAACATTCTAGAACTGAAACGTGTAGGCTCTAGAGGTGAAATTTTACAGTGAGTTGAAGATGTCCCTGCATTTGTTGACACTGTTGAGTCTAATTTCCACATAACTTGCATTCTAGAGAAAAGAAATAATTTCCATCTATGCTAATAAAAGATGATGTAATGATGATGCATAGAATCTTCCATTTACTTTTAATCGTGAGAGGTCACCGGGTACTTACGACTTCCTTCTGCATATACTTTGCAAAATTTTCATCTATGCTATCACATTTCCTGACATTATCTCACACGAAACAGCTACTCATCTTCTCAATTTGGACAACCGTTAAATGCTGATGGTATTGAAGATCTTGACCTTGGATATTCAGCAGAAGAGATTGAGCAATTACGAGTCCAAGATGTTGGAGAAGGAGAAGTGAAGATTAGGTCATTGCCTTCTAATTGATGTGCTATTTTTGTTTTCCTTGGCAGCAAATTGAGGTGTTGATTTAATAATTTTATAAAGGAATACTTAGTATTTATGTATCATTGCCTATTTCCAGACTTTATGAGGGAAGAGTTGTTCATGGTCCATTGAGGGGCACACAGGCCATATTTAAGGTATGCTCTGTTTTTTTTACATTACAATATTTAGCCACATTCCATTTTGTTTATTATTCCGTTTTTGCCCCCTTTTTTCTTCATTTCCATCTTCCTTCCTTTTTTATTTGTATCCTTGTGCATTGGCTCTTTCAGGTTTTCATCTCTAACGTAGCCCAATTTTCTTGGACTGAAAGGCTCTGTTGTAGTAGTAGTAGTCACATGCCATTTTGTAGAAATCAGTCAATAGTTTGTTTTATAATCTTATATAACTTGTAGTACTTGTTATTAGTAGAGGGCAGTGCTCATGACACATGATGGTTGAAATGGTGTCCATCAATTCAACACTGACTTGAAAAATGAAATGATGATTTGTTGCTGGGAATATACTTCCAAGTTTTCAATTTGGTTCCATATACGATTTTACCTTTCTGTGTCATAGAAAAGGGCAGCCCAGTGCACAAAGCTCCGCTTGTGTAGGATCCAGGGAACGATCCAACCGCTTTGGGTTTTTTGTGGATAAATGAATATATTGACTATCTTATATTGTGCTAAGACATAGGATTTGAAACAAAGGTATACCCTGGAGTTCTTGCTGGTGCTTCGGAAGCTGATTTGATGGCACTGAATGAGCTAAGGACTCATTCTTTCCTTCAGGTTACGTAAATCATAAACAGCTAACAAAAGCTTTAGATTATTTTAGACATGAGATTTACAAAACTTATTTCCACCTATGGATTCTATTTTCAGAGTGACCGTAGTGACATCTGTGATAACATTCAGTATCTCTTAGGGGCCTTTGAGACAGCAACTGGAGAGCAGGTTTACTTCATAGTTTTGTTTATACTCGTAATCCTCATTTATGCATTGAGAGACTGAGAGACAACTTTATCACAGTGGCTTGCTTTCCGAGATGACGGAAGATATAGTGCTGCAGACTATGCTAAAATAACCAGTGAAAGGCAATCGAAAGAGCTATCTGGAGACCTGCCATTCTGGAACCCTTTCAGTCGAGCATACAAATTGGAGTTACGGAGATACTTTGTTCTTAGGCTCCTTAATGGAGCTATGTGTGGCCTTGTCCACATGCACAATCATGATAGACTGCATCAAAGCCTTGGACCTTCTTCTGTTGTTCTCAAGTATGCTGTGTATTTTCTTTCGCTTTCATTATGTTCAAATAACTACTGATTAGAGTAACTTTCTGTTCCATAGTACTGTGATGGAGAAAGATGGACGCTATATGGTTCCAAGGCTACGTGATTTGGCATTTTCTGTAGATATTGAGTATACTTTCATGGAATAGTTTTCATATATCTTTCATACCTTAGTTCATCGGGATAGTATCTTGAAAAACATATGCGGTCAATGATTATAGGTATTCATCAATTGGAGCAGGAGCATTGTTGGATGGACTGTGGCGACGGGCATCTGCTGCTGGAGCATCCACTCCTTTGGAGAAACGAGCTTTTGGAATAGCTGATGATATGCAAGTATTTTTATTCTTTTGTATCTCAACAAAAATGAACGTTGATATTTACATGCACTGACTAAGCAGTTATGGAGCTGGGCTGCTTGTTGCCTACATGGCTTTTATTCCATTCTGCGAAGCAGGTGTTATAGATGGCATCTCTTTGCAGGTAATTGAGGACATATTTTAATTTTCAGTTCACGAAAGGTAGAGCGTTGTTTTCAGTTCTCCACTCAGCAACTTAACATTGTGTCAATTGATTTTACAGAGACTTCTGGAGAGCACATTCCGGCTTGACATTTACGCTGCAAGAGAGTATGAATTGCTAAAAATTCATGTTCTGTGAACTAAACTCAGTGTTGCTGATTTATAGATTGGGTCACTAGTTATGATATTCAGGTTACACACAATGATTTATCCTTTCAAGTCATGTAGGTATTGTCTGGAGGATGACCGGTTAACAGAAGCGGTAAATTTCCTAGATTTAGGGGATGGCTGTGGCTGGGAATTGCTGCAGGTTTGCCGCTTTCATGCTGAAAACTCATTTGTTCCTGAACCTTCAACTGCCGTGAATCATGCGCAGTATTGTAAGAGTTACTAACTCTGCTTTTATTCTTCGATAGGCAATGCTTCATCCTGATTACCGCAAGCGACCAATTGCTGAGGCTGTACTGAACCATAGGTTTATAACTGGGTCTGTATTACGGGGCTACTAATCAGCAACTTTCGTTTAAACTTGTATGGAAGCTGTGAATATACAGGGGCTTTTTGTTAATATGACTCACAGAAACTGCTGTAGAGCTGATATTCCATACTTCCTCCATACTCATAAGTTGTTTTTTACAATAACACGACCTCCAAAGTGTAGTTTTTCACTTCTATTTTTTTTAAAAAATATTTATAAAAAAGTAACATGTATACTTTTATGAAAGTAATTTTAAAGACAAATCTAGTCATATAATTTTCAATTTTTTAAACTTAACAACTTAAAAAATATTTAAAATTTGTATTTTCAATGTTTGATTAAAATAATAATCAAAATGACTTGAATTATGAGTATTTTAAATGGGCCTCGTTTCTTTATTTCCATTTCATATCGTCGCTGCTAGTAGTACTGTACAAAAAACTGAAGGAAAGAATCCTCACGGCCCAATGGTTCACGGGCCGAACGTGAAACTGGAGTAACTTCTTTGACGAGTGAAATTGCATATACTCCATTTGATAACACATTGACTATGCCACTATTGAGATTGTTAGATATAGTTTGACGTCAGTGTACCTTACCGGCTTAGTCTTTGAAATCGCAAAGCATAATAGAGATTTTCATTTGCGCTTTTAACTATACGAATATGGTGTCAATTTAAAAAAAAAACCCTTTTGAAACACATGTTTTTTTTTCATATTTTTTTTATGAAATTGAACTGATTTTTTAAAATTACTACACCATTCCTGTAAAATTCTTATCACTAGAATAAAAATCTTAGTTGTTGGCGCTAGCAAAAAATAAAAATAAAAAATGAAATGGACGGAAAATTTTTTTTAGATACTTTGCATTTAAAACACTTAGGCAGTACAATGTGATCTTACAAAAGTTGTATGTGATTTGAAATACAGAAATTGAAATTTTAAATCGTATTAAAAAAATTTTAAGAGTAAATTGGACGGATGAAGGGGATTTTCCTGAGAATGGAGCTGAACCAAAGAAAGAGAAAGGTTACCGGTCTGGATTACGAATCCTACAACAGTTAGCTTCAGCTAATGACGCCCAAACCAGCCGATTAGGCAGCCTCCTTCCTCCCTTGGTCCTTCCTCCCCGTCCAAGGTCGCCGCCGTTCCGGCACCACCTCATCCCCTCCCTCTCACCTCGTGATGCGGCCCTTACTGTTCGTTTCTGCCCCTCCGCGTCTCTAGCTCGCTCGCCGATCAGCTTCCCGCGCCTCGCCGACTTCTGCCCCCTTTTTTTCCCTTTGCGGCGAGCGCCACCACCGCGGAGCTTGCTGCGATTCGTCGTGGTGCAGCTGACGCGCCCGGACGCGAGAACACTATACGAAGCGGCGAAGCTTTTTTCCCTCATCAGGGGACGCTACAGGCCGCGAAGAACTTATCCGGTCGCCGCCGCCGCACCCGGAGCTGCTGATGTTGGACCCGAGATCCGAAATCTACCCTACCATAGAGTATCGCCCTATCCAGCCCTCCGACCTCGAAGCTCTTGAGAAGATTCACCTCGCCCTCTTCCCCATTAGGTAACTACTTGATACGGATGCTTCGTATGCTCGTTGTTCTAGCTAAAACGCTATACATCACCTTCGGCAGCGGGTTTGCTTGTACTGATTTTGTGGCGTCCTTACGAATTAAATATCTGACTGCTGCTCATTTTTTTTCAGATACGAGAGGGAGTTCTTCTTGAACGTTGTCAACGGCCATGGTATTGTTTCCTGGGGAGCTGTGGACACCAGTAGATCGGATGAAGGCAGGGGCGAGATAATAGGTTTTGTAACCACGAGGATGATTGCAGCAAAAGATAGCGAGGTATGTACACAAGGTTCTGAAAATGGTATTATGTAGATGGTTTTGCTGTGAAGAGCTGATGATTTGAATCTGCAGATTGAGGACTTGTTTAGGTATAACAGTTCACGAAAAGATCTGACGCTTGTGTATATCTTGACGCTGGGTGTAGTGGATCGCTACAGAAACCTCGGCATAGGTTTTTTACCTTGTCCTAACATTGAATTCACTGTTTATTCCTCTTGTCAATTATATTAATCCTTATTACAAAAATTCTCACTTACAGCATCCTCATTGGTTCGGGAGGTGATTAAATATGCAGCAAGTATATCAAATTGCAGGGGTGTGTACTTGCATGTTATTTCATATAACCAGCCTGCTATCAGCTTTTACAAGAAGATGCTATTTAAGCTAGTTAGAAGACTTCCAATGTTTTACTACATTAGAGGACAACACTATGACTCTTACTTGTTTGTGTACTATGTCAATGGGGGTCGCTCACCATGTTCACCACTGTAAGTATCATTTCCTTTTCTCTAGAACTATGCACTTCCAATTAGCCGATGCTATGTTTTACTCTTTTGTTTCTGCAATGCTCCAATTCCTTGGTAGCTTATGCAAATTCAGGTGATTCGTTATTTAATTCACATTTATTTCTATAAAAAGTGCTTGAACTTTGCAGTGTGTCTGATTTTCTGGGTAGCTTTAGTCGTTAGTTTTTAACCTAAACCTGTCCAGTCCAAATGAAGGAGTCTGTAGTTGTTGCACCTCATCTAAAGCTTATTTAAAATTTTGCAATATTTCATTATTGTCTTTCTTCCCTGTCTTCATCACAGATATAATTTTACTTTGTGCCTTAAAAACAATAAAGGAGGGGATTACTGCAGTGGTAATATTCAGAATGCAGTAGGTATTGATTGTTTAGAGAAGGGAGATCTGTTGAGCTTTTGCCCAGAGTAATATAATTTAAGATAGATAATGCTGAAATCTTGTTTTGGCATGATCAACTGAGGGAACCTTCTTCCTGATAGCATGTGCTTCCATTGATGAATTTTTCTTCTTGTGAAGTTTTTATTTTAACTATTGTTCCCATGGATGTTTCATTGGTTGTATCCTTGTTGGAGTGAAGGATATCAAAATGTTGGCTGCACACTGATAATTTCGTAGATCTTTTTAATGAATGGGGGCCGAGGGGAACATGATCTAAACTTGAGTCAAATAGTAAATGGCATGCTAGATTTTGCAATTTAAGTTGTTTATCGTGTTGAAAATTTAAATGACCAGAAGCTCCAATTCCCACCCTAATCTGCAATAAAATGCTACTGCATATAATGATGTGAACTGTTCAACAATAGTTGGTACGCTGTAGCTAAAAGAGGCTGCAGCATTGATGTTATCGCGTGAACATAAGGTGCTTTAAAGTGTTATCACATGACTGGACAAGACTAGCTAATTGGCATAAAGCAATTGTTGAACGCTGGTGTTGATTAAACATGGTTATTGTGATTATTTGATCAGACTCCGGCCTCTTCATTTCATTGTTTTTTGATTCACTTGAACCAGACTCTGGCCTCAGTTTGTTGGCCAGTAATCTATATCTGTTATTGTTGTTTGCAACTTTGCTGTAGCTATTTCTTAGGAGTTGAGTTTTCAAGATGTTAATCACAAATGGTCTTTATGTTAGGATAAATGTCTGCATATAACATCTTCTGGTCATGAGTTCTTGCTTTACATATTCACTGCATAAAGCAGCATTAATTTCTTTGGATTCACACATATGATGGAACCAAGTGTAACAAAATACAGTATGATGCTTCCAGAACTTTTGCTCCAAAGAGTCTTAAGCTTCCATCTAATTTTAATAATGCTAAATTATCTCATGGTTCTAGGAGAAGTATTTTTGCTGTCATTAAATGATATAGCACTGTTTATGACGCATGGCTATGTTGTGCAGGGAGATTGTAACTTCATTTGTTGTTGACTTCAGGGCTTTCGTAAAGATGCTGGTTGCCAAAATCTGGAGCAACGAGGAGAGCTGTAACCCCAGATGGTCTCGGTGTAAGGAATCCACCACCCTCTTGACACCACAGAGCAATAAGCGGATCATCAGTGGTGACGATAGCAGATGCCGCGTCTAATTCTAGGTGCAGCGGTGATATTTCTCCTTTTTTTTTGTGGAATCCGTGTTTTTCGCTTGTGGTGCTGTATGATACAGGTACATAATTTCACGATAGATATAATCACATTCATTGTAAAGAAAGAGGGGAGAGGAGAAACCGAACAACATCTGTTTGTTGCAACATCGGATAGTAATGAGCAGTCTTGAAATGTTGTGTTGACTGAAGCGAAACAACCCTACTGTGTTTACTGCACCTTGAACTTCCTGTACCACATAATATGCGTGCACTCCGAACCCCTCTTTTAGGTCAGTGCACTCTGAACATTTGATCTGGAGACCAATTGGAAAGTGATGGAGGCTGAAAAAAAATGGAATATCTCAATTGCCCGTTGCACAAGTGGCTTCAATGCCATCTGTTCCAACTCCAAGCCAGAGCGAGCGCGCTCTGAACCGGCTCTTGCGCGCGTTCGCAGAAGAAGAAAGTCGAGGCTTCTCCGGGGAAGCAAGGGTCGCGTCACCGGAGCGGCGCGCCATCGTCGCCCCGTCCCCACCTCGGCACGTGTCTTGTGTGAGGCGGGGCCGACGTACTCCCAACTGTGTTTTCCTCCCACATTCAATTCCTCTCTTTTCTTCTTCCTTCACCATTTACGACCTCACACCGTACCTTCAGTACAGCGTGTCAAATCAAATCACGAGAAAGGTTTTTTCTGCGTTTGCCCTGCTTGCGAGTTCGGTACCGGTACCGTGAGTTTAGGTGAACCCATGTACCGGCTCAGTTTCGTTAGAAGTTTGTTCTAACTTTTGTTGATTTATATTTTAATTAATGATTTTTATAAATTTAGTTAAATTAAAAATTTAGTATTGATATTTTTATATTCATCAAAAAATACTTTGATATTATATAGAATTTATATTATTAAATTTAATTAAATTTATTAAAATTATTAATCAAAGTTGTAATTAATAAAAGCTAGAAATCGATTTTTATTGGAACGGAGAGAGTGCTAGTACTCGTACTGGAGGAGTGATAAAAGCGGAGTTTGCATTAAGTTTATGTTTGCCTTCATCTGTACACAAACGTTACTGCTTCAAAGTGCTCTTCCAATTGGCTAGCTGGCTACCGGGAAATATGAGCACTTCCACGGGGAAGTCCTCCTTGTTCCAATGCACCGCGTGCAGGAGCCATAAGGTTACGAATAAGAGGAAATTTCTTATTTTATCAAAAATTTTATTTTTTTATTTGTTATTAAAAATTTACTTATATATAATTTATTAGACATATGATAAATAAAAAAATATAAATTTTCAATGATAAATAAGAGAAGAGTAAAATTTTCAATAGCGAATAATGCGATGGCAGTAGCCATGGCCAGCTGACGCCGCGGCCCCACTCGAGTCAAACCTGTCGCCTCCGTCGATCGCCATTAACAAGTCGGTTAGTCCGCGAAGCTCTGATCTACTGCCAGTCTACCACGCGAGGGCGCGAGACGCCTGTGCGCGCGCGGGACTGAATGCTGGCAAGCTCCCCGCTCCCTCCTTCTACAAGAACGGGCGAACGGATACTGCAACTGCCTACCATACGCCAGGCCAAACTACACCTCCTTTAAAGCGCTGCACGGGCACAGGGACACACCATCGTCACTCGACTCACTCACTCCCAGCAGAGCGCGCCAGCGTCGCGGGGGAGGAGGCCGAGGGCGAGAGGTCAACATGAGCTCGTCGTCGGCGCATGGCGCCGACCGGGAGAGCGGCGCAGCGGGGGAGAAGAAGAAGGCGGCGGCGGATCAGGAGACGGCCAAGGTGCCGTTCCTGAAGCTGTTCTCGTTCGCGGACCGGTGGGACTACGTTCTGATGGCGGTGGGCTCGCTGGGCGCGTGCGCGCACGGCGCCTCCGTGCCGGTCTTCTTCATCTTCTTCGGCAAGCTCATCAACATCATCGGGCTCGCGTACCTCTTCCCCACTACCGTCTCCGGCCGCGTCGCCAAGGTATGTCCACCGACGGTGCACGCGCATCTCTGGCGGTTTTGGAGATCCCAAGCGAGAATCTGGTGACAACGACGTGTTTGCTTGTTTCTTTTGTGCGTGCAGTACTCGCTGGACTTCGTGTACCTCGGCGTCGTCATCCTCTTCTCGTCGTGGACCGGTACGTGCAGTGCCACCACCAACATAGCAGCAGTATCATGCGAACGCAATCTTAATTTGATCTTCGTATGGTAACATGTGTTGTTGTTGCGCGGCAGAGGTGGCGTGCTGGATGCACACAGGCGAGCGGCAGGCGGCGAAGATGCGGCTGGCGTACCTGCGCGCGATGCTGGACCAGGACATCGCCGTCTTCGACACGGAGGCGTCCACCGGCGAGGTCATCAACGCCATCACCAGCGACATCCTCGTCGTCCAGGACGCCATCTCCGAGAAGGTGCGCACTCATACACGTGCAAAGTTATTCCATGCGCGTGCTGCCATTCTCGCATTGCTGCGCGCCGCGCGCTCAGGCGAGGCGAAATGGGTTAATACTCCGTAGTAGGAGTGGAGCGGTTGCCAGAGAGTTTACCGGCGCGGCGCCGGCGGAGGGCGCGGCGCGGATCTACGGGGAGGCTGCGGGGCCTGCGAGCAGTTACGAAGGTTGGTGATGGGCATTGAAAGCGTGGCGGGCGCAGGCGGGGCAGCAGCAGCTGCCGCGCATCGCTGATCCACACACAGGGGCGTCTGCAAAGTACTCCTCCACTTGATCGGGAGTAACTGCGGCTTCTCATGAATCTCCTCTCGTGCTTCTTCTCCCTTTTTCTTGTTCATCATCGAATTACTCCTAGTAATTCCCTGTTTGAATTCCACCCATGGACTCCGCCCTTGTGTGCCGTATAGAGATCGGAGCTCACGCTCGGTACGTGAATTTATGGGAACGTATACTTCGTATTCACAAGCTGTGGCTGAGAACGTGTACGTACGTGAACCGGTAGAATGTATTTTTTTCAGCATGGGCACAGTACATTTAAATCACTAGGTATAGTATAACAGTTATCTGACTAATAGTCGATAGGTAATTTTAGCTATTATGTGCTTGGATAACAATTACTAGCTGAGCTAGCAAATTGTCTAGTACGGAGTAGTGTTTTTAAACAGGCCCTGAATCTTTGCATTGTGCAAAACTGTCTTCGAAGAAGTATTATTTTGAAATTTGCCGGTTGGTAGCAGAGTTATTTATACAAAACAGCATTAGCTTAATAAGTTGATATGTGTATACCTCAAATTGACATTGTTTTCATGAAGTATTGTACTTACTTTCTTTCACTTTACCAAAGCAGCATTCATGATAAGGGTCACCTCTAACAGAGCGAAATAAAACCACAATCATCAATAGCGCTGCGTGGCCCATGATGAAGCACCGTCGGTTTAGATGAAGTAGCGCAGTGTACGAGCACTTAGCATGAAAATGCAGTTGTGCACTATTCCCGTGCACTGTACAGTACCGGCTCACGCACAGCGATCAATGTTGATTGCAACAGTCCCTTCATAACTGGGGGTTTACCAATCAATGTCGCAAGACTTTTTGTTCAGCAAATTGGCAGGCTTTACCGGCACCCTTTTATTATGGGGAAAATTCTTGAATTCTCCCATTTTTTTTTCTATGAAATCGAACTTATTTTTGTGAAAAACACTTTTAGTATTTTTCATATGATTCCACATTTTAGATACTTGTAACGTGTTAATTCTGAAAAAAAAACATTGCGGACATTTTTCGCATTTAATTTATTTCTGAAATGCAAACCGTTTGAAAATGCCCATCGCATCGTCTTTCCTGAGCGGTAACAGTACTAGTAGTACAGTACAGTATCTCCGTTCGTAGGCTATGGCCCATAGCCAGCTTCTAGAACCTCCCTACTGCGCGCATGGGCTCCAGAGTGGCAGCGGACCTGTTTCGAACTGAGGTCGCTCGGGTAGACGGACAGGCACGGTCAGATCTCGTCACACGGCACAAATGCGGAACACCATGCGTTTGAGCAAGGGGTTTCCATGACTTTCGATTTATGATCACGCTCTCAGTTACTCTACAATGACTACTAACACCTACGTGTACGGTGAGTAAAGAAAAAGTTAGCATCACCTTCATTCAGTGGTGAAAAAAAATAGGTTTATCGTAAACAACACCCTCTGCAAATGTAACTATGTGTTCGAGTTGAAATAGATTTGAATCGTTAATCTGTCAAATTCAACGGCTCTTAGATGGCACTGATTGTAAATGATGTTGAGAAAATCCGTTTATCATATATGGTACAATCATCAAATCCATAGTAGTGTAGTGAGTATCATACAATTATGCGTGTACAACCGATGCACTCAATTTTTTGCCGTGCATTTCCCCGCATGCCAGCGCACCCTCTCAAATGTGGGTACTGCTTTAACTTGCCAGTTCTGCATCCCTACTTTGCTGTCAAATTTCGTGACAGCATGTTGTGATCAACTTTTAGGCAAGGCATTTCAGTGGTTTTCTACCATGGATCTTGTTAGCGTCATCAGTTGTGGGCTCTTTGAGGTCGCCGCTGATTTTGCCAACAACTCCCTAGTGGGCAACGGCGGTGCCGGCTTGCCGCCCGGTTCATTACTCCCTAGTAGTTGCCAGCATTGGGTACGCGCTCGATCAGGGTGGGGTTGCTGTTGAACGGGGACGCATCCTGATCTTGGGCGATGCTTTCTTGGCCTTACGCGTGAGCTGAACATAAGTGCTGACGGTGGAGGAGGCGTTTAGGATCTGGGTTGGTAGGATGCTGCTCACCGAGTCTGAACGCTCTTGCTCTGGTGCGTGCCAACCTAAACCTTTGCCTGCTGAAATTCGAATGAACTTCGTGTTCTGCAGGTCTGCAACAGTACTGACAATTGCCGTGAATCAGAAACTTACCGGTTTCGTTTGGTGCACACCAGTTTTATTTGGCAATGGCTGTTGGGTGCTACTGCTCGGTTTTGAAATTGTCTTCGTTTGCTAGTTTAAATTTGAGCTAGCCAGTGACAACAATTTCAGAACAGAGACGGTGCCAAACAAAAGTTAGTTTCTGATTCACGGTCCATCAACGTTGAAGGGGTCCAGTATGGTTCTAAAAGGACGAGCCTTGGTTTTCCATGAACGAAAGCATGGGCCCATGATATAGCTGAAATCGAGCCCATATTCCCACCTAGTACAACCCACCAGGACACTTTCCGTTCCAATTCAACTGCTAAGGCGTGACACTGACTCTCTTTTTTTTTTTGGACGCTGACGAGCTCGGCTCACACCTCATGGCTCGCTGCAGGTGGGCAACTTCATGCACTACATCAGCCGGTTCCTGGCCGGCTTCGCCATCGGCTTTTCGCGCGTGTGGCAGATCAGCCTCGTCACCCTCGCCATCGTCCCGCTCATCGCCATCGCCGGCGGCATCTACGCCTACGTCACCATCGGCCTCATGGCGCGCGTCCGCAAGTCCTACGTCAAGGCCGGGGAGATCGCCGAGGAGGTCGATCGGATTCGCTCTGCTCTTTATATGCATAAACGGCACGTACGTGTCTGGTTGAACGAGAACGCGCGTTCTGAGGCCGCCGTAGGTTTGTTCGTGCAGGTGATCGGCAACGTGCGGACGGTGCAGGCGTTCGTCGGCGAGGAGAAGGCGGTGAGGACATACCGGGACGCGCTTCTCACGACGTACAAGTACGGAAAGAGGGGCGGCCTCGCCAAGGGCCTTGGTCTAGGATCCATGCACTCGGTGCTCTTCCTGTCCTGGGCGCTGCTCGTCTGGTTCACCGGCATCGTCGTCCACAAGGGAATCTCTAATGGCGGCGAGTCCTTCACCACCATGCTCAACGTTGTGATTGCTGGCCTGTGAGTGCTTCATTCCAACTTCCAAGTAGCAAATTAATCTCATCGTCCATGCTAGTAGGGTCGCTGGGTATGTAACTGATTGGTAATGGGAATGTGCGTGTTTGTGATTGGCAGGTCGCTCGGCCAGGCGGCGCCGAACATATCGACGTTCCTCAGGGCGAGGACAGCGGCGTTCCCCATCTTCCAGATGATCGAAAGGAGCAGTGTGAACAAGGCGAGCTCCAAGACCGGCCGGACGCTGCCGGCGGTCGACGGCCACATCCAGTTCCGCGACGTGTGCTTCAGCTACCCGTCCCGACCGGACGTCGTGATCCTCGACAAGTTCAGCATGGACTTCCCCGCCGGCAAGGTCGTCGCGCTCGTCGGGGGGAGCGGGTCCGGCAAGAGCACCGTGGTGTCACTCATCGAGCGCTTCTACGAGCCTCTGTCCGGCAGGATCCTGCTCGACGGGAACGACATCAAGGAGCTCGACGTCAAGTGGCTGCGGCAGCAGATCGGGCTGGTCAACCAGGAGCCCGCCCTGTTCGCGACGAGCATCCGGGATAACATACTCTACGGCAAGGGCGACGCAACCATGGATGAAATAAACCACGCGGCGAAGCTGTCGGAGGCCATTACCTTCATCAACAACCTCCCCGAGCGGTATGAGACGCAGGTCGGCGAGCGCGGGATACAGCTCTCCGGCGGTCAGAAGCAGCGCATCGCCATTTCCAGGGCGATACTGAAGAACCCGTCGATACTGCTCCTCGACGAGGCGACGAGTGCGCTTGATGCTGAGTCCGAGAAGAGCGTGCAGGAGGCGTTGGACCGCGTCATGGTCGGACGCACCACCGTGGTGATCGCGCACCGGCTGTCCACCATCAGGAACGCCGACACGATTGCTGTCGTGGACGGTGGCAGGATCGTCGAGACCGGCACCCACGAGCAGCTCATGTCAAACCCCAGCAGTGCGTACGCCTCATTGATCCAGCTGCAGGAGGCAGCCCAGCTTCAGCACAAGCCGTCTTTCTCTGATAGTGCAAGCATCACCAGGCCACTAAGGTATTTGTGGATACTGACAATGTGTCAACTGGCCACTATAAGCAGGCGATCTTACCATGATGTTTTTCTTGGACAGTTTCAAGTATTCAAGGGAGTTATCCGGGAGGACGAGCATGGGTGCGAGCTTCCGCTCCGACAAGGACTCGATCAGCCGGTACGGCGCCGGCGAGGTGCACAACGAAGGACGCAAGGAGAAGCCCGTCTCCATGAAGAAGCTCTACTCCATGGTGCGCCCGGACTGGTTTTTCGGCGT
>BCLH01002198.1:13052-23946 GCA_001602315.1 Zoysia pacifica
ACTACCGCAAGCTCGGCATGGATGTAATCAAGCTCTTCCCTACACACAACCGTATTGTATTCCGCTACAGGATGGGGAACAAGCTCCGGTTCATTCTGCAAGAAATGGAAGTACTCATTGCTGAGATGAATGCATTCAGGTTAGAGAAAACTTTTATCGTTTTAAAATTTCCAAAATATATTTTATATTAATTTTTATTCAAATTCTATATTCATTTAAACTTTTTAATTTATTATTTGATTTTTATATTTCTGAAAATCATGTTCAGTGACCACCGATAGTTTTTTTACCAATAATTTTTTCTCTTCAGGTTCAGATTTAAACCACAGCAGCAACATTTCATGAAGTGGAGGCAAACCGATTCCAACATTATTGACCCTATAAAAATTACCAGTGAATCACGAAAGGAAGAAAAGCAGTTGGTTGTCAATACATTACTTGATCAAGGAAGCAATGTGGATCTCACAGTTCTTTCCATCTTTGGAATGGGGGGCCTTGGCAAGACCACCTTAGCGCAGCTTGTTTACAATGACCCCAAAATTCAGGAGCACTTCCAGTTGCTGCTCTGGGTGTGTGTGTCTGACAACTTTGATGTGAATTTCTTGGAAAAGAGGATAGTTGAAGAAGCTGCCAAACATAAGAAGAGTAATTCTGAAGAAGCTGCCAAACATAAGAAGAGTAATTCTGAAGAAGCTGCCCAACATAAAAAGAGTGATTCTGAGAGCCCAAGAGAAGTGCTGAGTGGAAAGAGGTACCTGCTTGTATTGGATGATGTCTGGAACCGTGACACCAGCAAGTGGGAAAGGTTGAAGTCAAGCCTTCAGCATGGAAGCATGGGTAGCTGTGTTCTGACAACAACTCGTGATAAAGCAATCGCTGAGTTAATGGGTACAATTAAAGCCCACAAACTCGGCGTCTTGGATAAAAACTTCATAGAAAAAATCATCAAGATAAAAGCATTCGGTTCAGAACAAGGTTCTGCCACTGAGCTAGTTAATATGGTTGGTGCTATGGCAGACAAATGTGCTGGCTCTCCTTTAGCTGCTACAGCACTGGGATCCATGTTGCATAACATGCCTAGCGAAATAGAATGGAAGACTGTATTAAGTAGGAGCACTATTTGTGATGATGAGACTGGGATTTTACCAATACTTAAGCTAAGCTATAACGACTTGTCATCTCAGATGAGGCAATGCTTTTCTTTTTGTGCTGTGTTTCCCAAGGATTATGAGATTGACAGGGATACATTGATACAGTTATGGATGGCAAATGGATTTATCACGGAGGAAATCAGAGGTAATCAAATTTTTACTGAGCTGTTGTCTAGGTCATTTTTTCAAGATAAGAAGGAAATCCCATTTTCAAAGAGCAATTTAGTAGTACACCAATATTGCTCTCGAATTATTTTTAAGATACATGACTTGATGCATGACGTTGCACAGTCTGTTATGGGAAAAGATTGTGCTACCATATCAACAGAACCAAGCAAAAGTGAGGACTTCCCGTACTCTACTCGTCATTTGTTTGTTCCAAGTGACAATCTAGAAACTATTTTGAATGGTTTTCTAGACAAAAGTACCAGAACTCTACAAACACTTTTATGTACAGATTCTAAACAGTTGCACTACTTGTCAAAATACAACTCCATCAGAGCATTAAGAACCCAAGGGCATTCATTTCTGAAGCCAAAGTGTATGCGCCATCTAAGATATCTTGATCTATCAAATAGTAATATTAAGGCACTTCCTGAAGACTTGAGCATCCTATATCATCTGCAAATATTGAATCTTTCTGGTTGTGAGCGTCTTGCTCAACTCCCAAAGGAAATGAAGTACATGACATCCCTCCGTCACCTTTACACTCATGGTTGTTGGAAGTTAAAGATGATGCCGATAGATCTCAGATGTCTAGCTTTCCTACGGACACTAACAAGGTTTGTCGCAGGTAGTGCTGATTCTAGTTGCAGTAGTCTGGGAGAGCTGGGGAAGTTGGACCTTGGTGATCAACTGGAAATATGTCAGCTAGAAAATGTGACAGAAACAGAGGCACAAAAAGCAAAACTTGGAGATAAGAAAAGGCTCACGGAATTGACATTAAGGTGGACAGATCCTAACAGGGAACCACAAGATGATCACAAGGTTTTGGAGTGTCTTGAGCCTCATGATGGGATCAAGGCTCTAAGGATAGGTTCCTACAGTGGCAACACTTGCCCAACATGGATGAATACTTTGCAACATATGGTGGAGCTTGTTCTATCTGATTGCGAAAAAATAGAGAGGCTTCCTCCACTGTGGCAATTACCAGCTCTACAAGTTCTGTACATTAGAAATATGAAAAATCTACGGTGCCTTTGTGACGGTGCTGATCGTCCCTTCACATTTAAGAAATTAAAGGAGCTTCAGTTGTATGGTATGGAAAATTTTGAGGCTTGGTGGGACCTAAACAAGATGCAGGGGCAAGACGACCCTGTAATATTTCCTGAGATTGAGTTCTTGTCAATCGAGAAGTGCCAAAGGTTGACTGCGCTACCAGGAGCTAGAACTATGGTATCGCCAGACAGGGCTGTTGATATTGTGTGGCCATCATCATTTCCAAAATTGAAGAAACTTTTGCTAGTCGATTTGCCAGTTTTTCAGAGATGGGAGGCAGTTGAAGGAGATCATGGAGAGCAGGTGACGACATTTCCTTGTCTTGAGGACCTATTCATCCGGGACTGCCCGAACTTGACTACTCTTCCTGAAGCATCAAAGCTAAGTGTATTGAGGATAGTTCGTGGCAGTCAACAATTGTTCCTGCATGCAGCAATATATATTACTTGGGTGTCCACATTGCACTTGTGGGCCTCTGAGAGAGAAGCAACACTGCCATCAGACCATAATTTGATTAAGCTAGTGGATCACAAGGAGAAATCCTCTGTAAGAGTCCTAAGTTTAAGTCAGTGCGATTTCTTCCTAGCACCGGTAATTGCACCGGCGCTATGGAGCCGCTTAGTTCAGCTTGAAGATTTGACAATTGTTTACTGGGATGCGATTGAGGACTGGCCAGAAAATGTTTTCCAGTACCTGGTGTCATTGAGAGAACTAAAGATTAGCTTCTGCAAGAAACTGACAGGACGCACTCAACAAGAAGAAGCTTCTTCTGAGCAATCTACTGCTACTAGTAGTACTGTACTCCCACCACGTCTAGAGGTTCTGTCGCTAGAGTGTTGTGACTCCTTGGAAGAGGTCCCCACCCTGCCAACATCTCTGAGGAAATTACATATTGTAGATTGTGATAAGCTTGAGTCCATCATTGTCCGCAAGCTGCAGGATACAAGGCTGGGGGGTGTCAGAGATGGTGTTGAAATAAGACAGGAAAAGTCAGCACCGCTTCGTCAAGGGTCATGTAGCCTTTCTCCTTCCGTGACCCTAGAGTTGTTGCGGATCACAGACTGTAACAACCTCCAGTCGCTATCAGTACAGCTGGATTGCACTAAATTATCTATTTGGGGTTGCCGTAGTTTGAATTCTCTGGATATCAGAAGGCAGGAAAAGTCAGCACCACATCTGTCGTCATCCAGCCTGGAAATCCTCTCCCTCAGTCAGTGCGACAGCCTGGAGTCCATACCGGACGTGCCTCAAGTATATTCCTCTCTTACATATCTTAGAATTGAATCCTGTCCTCATTTAAAGGTGCTTCCTCCGTGCCTAAAGCAACGGCTGAATGATATCGAGGATAAATTCCTGGATGCCCGTTACACAGGTAACCTCTTCCTGTTTCTTTTCCATTTTATTAGCAAATTAAATGCCCAGGGGCTCAATTCGCATACCCTAAAATAATTCTCAAGGCATTCCATTAGTTACAACATGTGTTTCGGTTAATGCGGCTCGGTGATGAACAAAAATTGACTAGGGTAAATAAGTATATAACCTCCACTCCAACATTGATTATATAGATTATTACACAAAAATGGATCAGATATTTCGTATGGTGGTGTCAGTGTTACCAAGGCCCTGTTTTGAAACTTAGTATTACATGTATTTGTCTCTAATATTTTGCGAGTTGACCGACAAGCTTAGGCACCAATAGTGAATTTTTTATTACACATAGTTCAATTCTAGCCATATCCTCCTTAATTAAACAAAACTTTCTCTGTGAGGTGGGCTATTTTCTTGTATTATTTCTTATGGTTTTCTGATATTAACATTTATATATATGAACATCATTCATAATCAGGGCCCAAGCTATCAAAACCATCAACATGGAAATACGCTATCAGTGGCCACTGTTGAGCTGGAAATAGCAGATTGAAAGACCTGACGGAGTCCATCCCCAAGGTTTGTGTCAGATTCCACAATATGATGATGTAGGATCATTAATTGAACTAAAAAAACGAGGATTACTGTGACTCATGCACGGGAAGCTGTGTTACCTGATCCATGCTGAAACCGATCACTAGAATAATTCTCTGATTGAATGTTTCTGTTGCAGGATTTTAACAAAAGGAAGAAGCTTAAGGCCTCGAGTCTCAGCAGAAGAATTGTACCGGACTGCAAACTGACGAGAAAGCCAGATAGAGCTTCCTGTTTGACCATGTTTTGCTGCAGCATGAGTGGAACATTTGTTACGATTACTCCTAATAAATCGATTGACTTCCCAACTTATTATTATTGTTACAAGCTGTTATAATTAGCTAGTACATGATAGGCTCATAAATATTGAAGTGCCTTCTTGTTATGTGATACCAGTGGTGTTTTGGTGGTCCTGCAACTCTTTTATTTTTACAATCTTTTTCAGGGTTCTTAACTTACGGCCTGTATAAATCTAGTTGTTCTAGCACTGTACCATTTATTGATAGTCTGTGTCCAAAGCATAATCTCTGAATTCCCATCTGTTTTGCGAGGAGCAATTCGTCTGTGCACCTGTAAATTGCAGAACGATTCTGCAGTTTAGTTAGTTGTGCAGCACCAATCAACTCTAATTTAGGCATTTTGTTCTCTCTTCCATATCCAAACGATGGCACAAGAGCCTCCGGGTGAAAGCATCTTAGCAACAGGTAATGCAGAGTGAGACTTATGTATCACTGAACTTTTTGTCTTGAAAACAGGTTTTCCCTGCTCCCAAATTTTTTTATGAACTCCCAAGCGACGGCCATAGATTCCTCACTTATGGATTTAATTGCATGTAACGTTCTATTATACCATCAGGAAAGCTTTTTATTTGTTACAAGCATGCAGAGTGAATATTGACCACTCATGATTAATGAATAATAATGCTATAAAAGATATAGCAGCGTTTATGATTTATGAAGGGTCATCATCCAGCCACAGCTGGAGTTTCTATCGATATACTATTGTGAGTCTTTGGTTGAGGTCCCCACCCTGCCGGCGTCTCTGAGGACATTAATTATTGATCGCTGTCATCAGATTGAGTCCATCATTGTCCGCAAGGGGCAGAGGACATTAATTATTGATCGCTGTCATCAGATCGCAGTCATCGCTGTCAACTGAGCTTCATGAAGGGTCATCATCCAGCCTTTCTCCTTCCGTACCGCTGGAGTTGCGTATTGAGTTCTGCCAAAGCCTCCAGTCGCTATCAGTACAGCTGGATGACCCCCGTCCCTGGACCTCGTAGCCTCACACTTTACTCCTGCGCCAGCCTGGAGTCTATACCGGACGTGCCTCAACCTTACTCCTCTCTTAGATATTTTGAAATCCATTCATGTCCTCGTTTAAAGGTGCTTCCTCCATGTCTCAAACAACGGCTGAATAACGTCGAGGAAACAAAGCTGGATGACCGTTACACAGGTAACCTCCTCTTGTTTCTTTATCTACTATTATATTAGCAAAAATGGCCATCCTGAAGCTCAGTTGATGCACCCTAAAAATAACTCACGAGGTGTTCATTAGTTACACGATATCTTTCAGTCCAGTGACGGAAAAAAAAAATGACTAGTGTAGGTATGTAATCTACACTCAAAATATTGATTGCATAAATTATTATGTAACATAATGCACCATATATTTCGCGTGGGTGTCAATAATATCCTTGCCGCTGAAATTTAGGACTGCAAATTTGTTGCGAGTATTGTATAAGTGGACCGGCAATCTTAGGCAGCGCAGTAGTGATCTTTTTCTTTCTATAACAGCCATCCTGCTCGTAAATTCCTTTTGGCAACAAAAATTTTCACTACTATATTTTTTGGCTCCTCAAGTACACATATACTGTACTACATAGTTCAAGTGTCATACACTTCTTAAGTAAACAAAAATTTTTTCTGTGAGGTGTGCTATTTTCTTGTATAGTTTCTTATGGCTTATTGATTTTTAACATTTATAAATCTGAATATCATTCAGAGTCCAGGCCCAAGCCCAAGCCCAAGCCCAAGCCCAAGCAAGACCATCAACTTGGAAATACGCAATCAGTGGGCACTGCTTAGCCATCAGGTAAATGTCTGATTTCTTCTTCATCTATTTTAGCAAAATGACTAGGGACCTTAATTATTCTCCATTCACCCTAAAAGTAACTCTGCAGAGCATTGTTCTATTACTTAATTACAAGATATCTTTCGGTGTATTAGTGATGAAAAAAGTTTAATCAGCTTAAAGTATACTACGTTACACCTACTCAAGCACGGAATATGTCTAAAAAATTATATACTCCATCTGCTCCAAATTAATACTTGTCATTTTAAGTTTGATCAAAGCTAAATATTTCAATTTGCGACCATGAATTTCTGAAGATCTATATAACTGATTAACATTTTGAATTATAGAGGTCATGGCTGCTCCAGCTGGAGCGCAGAACCTGGCTAAATAGAGTGCAGAACCTGGCTGCTCCAACTGGAGCGCAGGCTGCAGCCCAGATGATGGTGCAGTCCGAAGATGCGAACCGTGGGTCCAACGAGCAAGAAGAGCTGATGGAGCTGGACTTCAAACCGGACGATGGACTGGAGGATTTGTTGGCGCCGAAAGCCGATGCTGTGGCTCTGGCCATCCCGAAGGCGGAGCTTCACAGAAGCACAAGGCAGGCCGATAGTGTCGCTATGGAACAGGCCGAGAAATTGAAGGCTGGCTGCAATCTGGACGGCCCATATCCAAAAGGTGACACGGTTACTAATTATATTCCTTTTTTACATTTCCCTGATATCAATATATTGCTTCTATTTGCACTAGTTGCACATAGAGTAACCAGGTTAGTCAATCTACAAAGTGAAGCATGGGGCTAGAAGAGTTTAGATTAAGTGAAGAACGTATCCAGCATAGGAAAGTAGCAGCCCTAGAAAAAAGGAAAAAGAGATTAGAAAGCAAGAAGATGTTTATTCTATTCTCAAAAAAATTGTGAAAATATTATTTATTTTATTATGAAATAATTGAATATTAAAAAGATGTTAAGAATGGCTTGTTTGTTTTTGTATTTTTCGTAAATATTTTTAATAAAATGAATGGTCAAACGTTGATTTCTAAAATTCAAAATCATCACTTATTTTGGGGCAGAGGGAGCATGAAAGGAGTTTTTCTTGAATCACGATGGGTTTAATGACCCAAAAAAATAAAAAATTATATCAGACTTAACAAAAGTACAAAAGGTAACTTTTATTTCTATATCTGAAACAGGTCGAAAAAGCTTCACTTCCCTATTAAAATAACCTATTTGCTTGGCCAAGATTTTTTTTAGGCATAGTGCGAATCCTACAGGAAAGTATAGGAAAGTATTATACTTTTTCTCGATGAAGAAAAGACTGACTGTCGGACCTTACTACTAATTACAATAAAAGCAATCGCACTCCATTGCGATCCAGCCAAATAGGATCATACTTATGTTAATCCTTGGTTTAGTTTTAATCTGTTTCTGCATGTAAAAGTACTACTATTTCTTTGTGTAGGTCCACTAACCGATGGAAATTACAATTTCATTTCCGTTGAGTCACCACAAAAAGAACCACTTCTGGCTTATAATGTACAAGATGAAGATACACAAGTGCATAGTAGGATAGAAGATGAAGATGCAAGTGACCAGAGGAATGAGGAGATGCTTCAACCAAGGGACGAAGAAGGTGAAGCCGCAAGTTTTGAAGGAAATGGACAGCTAAGTACTAATGCTGTACCAAAGGAACTCAAGGATCCAAAGAATGCAAAGAAGAGTACTAACATAGAAGGTATGATGGATAGGCACCTTGAGATGAGCACCAGACGAGCTGAACAAGAAGTAGAATTTTTCGCAAAAGAAAAGGAGGCTGCTAAAGATACTGATTATTCTATCAAGAGGTGCATATCAGTCATGAATTCAATGGATGTGACCAAGGAAGAAAAGGTCAAAGCATATTCCTTCTTCAAGAACAAAGACAACAGAGAGGTTTTTCTATGTGCGTGTGAAGGGGATCCAGAATCAGCTTTGCTTTGGCTTAGAAATGAAATGGTTAAGTACTTGTATCATTAATCAACATTATTTGAATATGCACATGATTTTTTGTTCAATTTGGAGGGTAAAATTGCCGATCTAGGTAAGCTAGTACCATTCTTCAATATGGCCTTTGCATTTTATTATACTCAAATACAAGTAATGTTCCTCTGAACTTTGTGAAATTTTCCTTTCGTGCACTAGATAGTGGAAAATGGCATTTACAGTTTCATTGCTATCAAAACATTTAGGGGTGAAAAGGGGGCGGTAAATTCCCGTCCCGTCCCGATTTAAATCATTTTTTCTCGACCGTTTTCAATATGGTCGGAATTTATACGGAACGCGAAGGTTTAGAGTGGATGGGACGGGAACGAAAATGGGAGGAGCGTTTTTCCGACCATTTCTGGATTTACCTTTTTTATTCAATACTATCCCTTTTTTTCTGTTTTATTCTGCCGGAGGTAGAATTAAAACCTCAGATAGAAAGACTTTATAGGCCCAACCCAACCTCAATATGCCCATTTAAAGTTCTAAACCCTAATCCCACTGGCCCCACTGGCCAGGCAGGCAACATCCCACGTGGTCATAGCCAGACACCATGCCGCTCTCTAAGTGACCATAATTTCGTTCCCCATTCGATCTTCATGACTGCGCCAGCCTAGAGTCTATACCGGACGTGCCTCAAGCTTACTCCTCTCTTAGATATCTTGAGATCAAATACTGTCCTCGTTTAAAGGTGCTTCCTCCATGTCTCAAGCAACGGCTGAATGACATCGAGAAAACATATCTGGATGACTGTTACACAGATAACCTCCTCCTGTTTCTTCATCTACAACTCCCTCCTCTTAAAATAAGTGTCTTTTTAAATTTTCAAATATCTATCTTTGATCATTCGTCTTATTCAAAAATTTAGTGAAAATATTATTTATTTTATTGTGAAATAATTCATTGTTAGAATTACTTTAAGCTTGACTTATTTATTTTTTGTATTTTCGTAAATTTTTTGAATAAGATGAATGGTCAAACGTTGATTTTAAAAAGTTAAAAAATCACTTATTATAAGACGGATGGAGTATTATATTAGCAAAAATGGCCATCCTGGAGCTCAGTTGATGTACCTTAAAAATAACTCACGAGGTGTTCATTAGTTATACGATATCTTTCAGTCCAGTGATGAAAAAAAAAATATGACTAGTGTAGGTATGTAATCTACACTCAAAATATTGATGGCATAAATTATTATGTAGCATAATGCACCATATATTTCGTGTGGGTGTCAATAATATTTAGGACTGCAAATTTGTCCCTAGTATTGTACAAGTGGACCAACTATCTTAAGCAGCGACGTAGCCATCCTGCTAGTAAATTCCTTTTGGCAACAAAAATTTTCACTACTATGTTTTTTGGCTCCTCAAGTACGCATATACTACATAGTTCAAGTGTCATATACTTGTTAAGTAAAAAAAATTTGTCTGAGGCGTGTTATTTTCTTGTATAGTTTCTTATGGCCTATTGATTTTTAACATTTATAAATCTGAATATCATTCAGTGCCCGGGCCTAAGTTATCTGAATATCAGCTTGGAAATATGCGATCAGAAGGCACTGCTGAGCTGGGATAGCAGATTGAATGACCTGATGGAATTCATCCCCAAGGTTCGTGTCAGATTCCTGTATTCCACAATATGGTGATGTCGAATCATTAACTGACCTAAAAAAAGGAGAATTACTGTGACTCATACAGGGCAAGCTGTGTTACCTGATCCATGCTGAATCGATCACTAGACTAGTCCTCTGATTGAATGTTTCGGTTGCAGGAGTTAACAAACGGAAGAAGCTTGAGGTCTCGACTTTCAGCAGAGGAATTGCACTACCAGACTGCATTCTGAGAAAGGCAGATAGAGATTCCTAGTTCCTGCTTGACTATGTTTTGTTCCACTTTTCGTTTAGAAATAAGATTTGTTTGTGCTCCGGCATAAGCGGAAAATTTGCTAGCGCTTTACAATTGTGGAAGATACTCCTTATATATCAACTTGCAAACTTATTATTGTTGTTACAAGCTGTTCTAATCAGCTACATGCTATGCTCAGAAAGTTTAAGTGTATATCTTCTTGATCCTGCAACTCTTTTGGTTTTTCTACAATCTTGTGCGGGGTATTAAGTTAAGGCTTGTATAAGTCTAATTGTGCTCAACTAAAGTTGCATCTCGGAGCAGTTTCAGTGCTCCAGCTGGTGTCGATTGAAGTACTGCAGTGGTAGAGTGATGAGGTCAGAGTACTGATAGATGCTTGCAAAGTCCTAAGGTTATATACTAGTAGAAATAGTAGCTTGCAGCAGTTGTTGTGAACCGTGACTGTGAAATGTTTGGCACATAGGGAGGCAGGCAGCTTGAACGTTTCAGGCATCAGTTTGAGATTCCTAAAATTCTGTCTTATCTTGTTCAGATCGCGAGCCAAGGGAAGCCTGAATTTGCTGCACATTTGTTGCACTTGTCTGAACTATTGACACTCTAGAACC
>BCLH01002198.1:38034-59339 GCA_001602315.1 Zoysia pacifica
CGCCCAAAAAAATTATTGCAGCAATGAACTGTCATTTTTATGCTGAAAACAATGTATTCTTCACAGTTTTTAGTCACGGGCAGTTGGATACTACCTGCAGTTATCTTCTCTTGCATGATGACTGAACAGTGGAGTAGGAGATGACCTTGGACCTATATATGCACGAGTCGTGGCCATGCAGATAACGAAAACGATGGCTCACGAGCAGGCGCTCCTGTAACTTGCACGAATCTACTAACACTATTGGTGGAAAGGAATTATTGGTGCCTCCAATTATTGCATCGTGGGCGTCAAATTGTTTTATTTTTCCCCTCAAGATTTTCGGCTGTTGATGGAGCATCACGCATGGAGATTTTCAGCAAGCAGAATGATCGGTGCTTACAGTTGATGAATAGATAGATGCAAAATGCTTGGGTGAAGATATAGTTCGAATAATCACAACAGATTTCCTGTTATTCTGTTTCGGCCTCTTGCTCCAGTGGTGCACTCCATTTTTCTTTTTTTACTGAAAGGCAAGTGAGATGGATACCATATCGCTGTTGACAATGAAACGGAAGTGTAAGCCATCGATACGTTTAACAAATACAAAGATTTCTGAAGTATAATTCAGATAAAAACAATATAGATTGGTGGATCATGATGATTTTTTACTACTCTTTCATCTAGAAGTACCAAAGTTGAAAATGTAGAAATTGAGATAGATGATTTTTTGAGCAAGGCGGCTACATCAATTAAAGAATGGAGGGAGTGGGAGTACTAGGTAAGGTAGTTGATGAATTCAACAGCTATTGCAATGGCTAAAGAGCATGGCCATACTGAGCAATGAAGAGGTTAGTAAAATAGTACTTCAGACAAATTTAGGCAGCAGAAGTTAGGCGAGGTTGCATGGTGCTTTTAGTTTTTGCGTTTAGTTCTTCCTCATCCCACGTATTTGAGCAAGACCCACTTTAAAATGGAGGAAAAATTTCTCAATTTCTACACTTCTTCTGTAAATTTAAACTGGTTCCTATGAAATCCTCAGAGACGTAGGAATACAATGAGATTATAGATACTCCAGTGGGTAAGCTTCTAGTTATTTGTATCCTAGTAACAATACAAGGTGGAGAAGTTAAGTTTAGTTTAGAGAGTTTTGCATCATTCAAGTCCTATGAAAATCCTGCATTTCCCTAAGAAATACGATTGGCTTTGGACTTCCAGGAATCAATACCAGAAAGACGGCAGACCACAGACAGCGATGACAGTATTATCTACTCCTTCCGTTCCAAATTAGTTATTCTCACTTGTTTATACATTTTTTCTCTTCTCAATACTTCTCTATCTTTTTCTTTCTCATTTTCAACACATTCTCATTTTCAACGCATTCTGTTTTTTCACTCTCTTTAATTCCCGTGTCCAACTCCAAACTCCAAAAGAGAGTAGCTAATAATACCAGTGGCCATCATACCTATGACAAATCCTAATATAATTATTATCAGGTAAACCTCTGCTAGTCGCTGACCAACAAATAGATGGATTGCAGTGCTTATTCCAGATGAAACATAAACAAATTTCATACCTTGAAACAACTATTCACAAGGGCTAGATGCTGCATGACCATTGGGGTTCATAAAACACAAGTTCACGTACTTTTCTTTTTAGACGACACAAGTTCACGTACTTGATGAGTTCAATACCAGACAATGTAGCATCACTAACATCAACGGCTCCCAAAGGTTTTCTCAGAAAGATACTGAACCTAGTGCTAACAAACTCAAAAACACAAAAGTTTGCTTTAATGAAGATAAAAACACTAGCAGATTTACTCATCATCCTCAACAATCTTGGTGCCTAGACCCTTCAGGCCTTCTGGGGGGATCTCCGCAACAGTGACCAGAGAGTAGAGCTCCTCCTTGGCGTCTTCCTCATCGTTCCTCTTCCGGGCAATCCTGACACGGACGCGCCTAGGTACGCTCCGAATACCACTGCTCCAGATGTGCTTGTTGAGCTTCACATCAATCCTGACATCCGTGGTGCCCATTGCCTTCTGTGCAAACTTCCTGATCTCCTTGATGGCCTTGGGTGCCTTCTTCTTGAAGGTGCTGTGTTTCAGTATGATGAACTGTCAGTAAATATTTGTCATTTTGAATAAATGCATCTGTATTTACTAATCATGTAATTATCATTAAGACAACAAATCAATTATTGGAATGTACATCATGGGGCATTCACCAGAGACAAGAAAATAACATAACGAAAACAAAAACAAAAAAAAACTGTACAGATCAGCTACTCTGTCTTAAGAATTCATATTTGAAAGTATCCACTCTGGCATCTGGGCAGCAGTGCGCTTTCATGCAGTTCAAACAGAATTTAAATTTAGAGATCAATCAGTAAATGTCACAACTCCAGGACGGGGTACTAGTCTAGTCTACTAGTAAGAAAATTACAGCTAGAACATAGGAATACTTGTAAGATGCTTTATTGGAAATTCCCCAAAGCCCAAACTCTGCCTGAACTCTGAAACATTGTGCTATGCAAATGGCAGGGGACACTAATTCCACTACAAGAAAAATGTTTTTTTAGTCACCAAAGTATTTGGTCACTATATGTGTAAAATTATTCATTATAAAGGCACGCAGGAAAAATTTCTGAGCACGAATTCAGTCCAGAGATCTACAGCTAAGCGTAAGAAATGAGGAGACATTCACACGCTAGACCTATCGACCACGAACACGCAACAGAGATCCGTCCACCTCAGGAGTCAGGGCACGTTGAGAGACTGAAAGCAGCATAATGATTTGTGCCTTTGACACACACACACACACACACACACACAGAGACAGAGAGAGAGAGAGAGAGAGAGAGAGAGAGAGAGAGAGAGAGAGAGAGAGAGAGAGAGAGAGCGAGCGAGCGAGCGTGTGGTGAAGTGTTCGTGCCGTACCATCCATGGAGGCGCTTGTGGAGGTTGATGGTGTACTCGCGGGTGACCACCTCGTCCTTCCTGGCCCCGCTGGGGCGATGCCTCTTCTCCGGCATCTTTGCTCTCTGCCCTCCCTCGGACGGGTGCAGCTGGCGGCTGCGGAAGCGGAAGGAAAGAGGAAGTGAGAAACCCTAGGCCTAGCAGCTCCCGAGCCGCTTTTGGGTCGCGTTATTATACATGTGTTTCGTTCCAGTACTGGGCCGGGCCGGGCCGCTTTGCTGGATGTCTGCGTCTGGAGGCCCATCTACGAAGCAAGGGCTCATGGTTCGTGACAGCAATGTCATGCAGCCATTAGTACATTTAACGGAGACAAAATTTTCTGATGTACAATTCGGATAAAAAATAATAGTTCGATGGATCGTGACGATTTTTATATTTCAATAACAAGTATCCAAAATGAAGACACAGAAATTGAGAGGCATTATCATTCGAATCTTCTTTCGAGCACTATGCAACTCCACTTGAGGGGAAACTTAGACAGCTACTCCTACCTGTTATTAGGAACCAATATGGCACTTCGATAATTCATCGACGAATGCAGAGCTCAAAATTTGCGTTAAAAAATCCAGAGCACAAACATAACGAAAAGTGGTTGCATGCAACCAAAACGAAGATTGAAGAAGGTAGTTTATTGAAATGAGCACGGCTCCAGTTGAACCAGTCCTTATTCTCACGGTCAGGGAAACAACTTCTGCGCATGCAGTTACAGATCTGCTTAGATCTGCTAGGTAAGGTAGTTGATGAACTCAACAGCGGTCGCAATGGCGCCGCCAGTGATGGCATCCTTGATGACCTTGTCTCTGTGGCTGTTGGTAGCAGCAGAGAACAGAGCACCGGTTAAGGCGCCTCCGAGCATTGCGTTCTTCTGCAGGAATTCCAGAAACAAAAAAAAAAAAAGGATTAATGAGTAGTACCAAGCATCAAGAAAAAATGAAACATCGTGCAAACAGATGAAGTGCCCATAGAATCATGTATGTGTGATACATTGTTTAATGGGCATGATAACTGAAGATGGGGGGTATTCTCCTGGATCCAAGGGGATCAACTTGCTAGTTTTTAATAAGAATTCTATAGAATAGTAGAACTACTAGCATGATATGAGAATTATAATAAGAATTCTATAGAATAATAGAACTACTAGCATAATATGAGACCCAAGTAATTTTAGGACAAGGAAAGCCTGCGGTGGACATAAAATGTTAATGAGATGGAAGTGCCATATAGAGGCTACAACATTGACAAACAACGATGAGAAGATGTATATTTCAAGTCGGTTGGCCGGCAGGCAGCCTTTTCCTCTCCTTTCCACATCGGGTTCAATTAATAGGAAGAAAAAACACCAAAAAAGTACTTCAGATATTTCTTACCCAGTCACTGCGACCACGGATCCGTTCCACTCCATACTCCATGCCCACATAAACTCCAGCAACGCTGCCTGCATATTATTTGAAAAAACATTTGACTGTCAGAATAATGAGAATGAAAAAGAGATTTGACACCAGTAGTTTATTTGAAGTGGAGACAATAAAGTGGCATAAGAACATAATTACCCCAATATGCACCCTCTTTGCACATTTTCTTCAGCTGCATAGATATTCGGCAAATCATATCATATTAGTGTAATGCAAACAGAACCTGAACTCTGCAAAGATAGAACCCATTGAACTTTCACATATGAACAAGCATGATGCAATCATGAAATCGAGTAGAGGGTTCCAGTCCAATATCAAAATCACTAGATGGAAACAAATTGGATAACAAGAGATTCATTACATGCATAGCATGGGTTTTTTGAATCTCAAATAATAGAACTATTATCCATGGGAGATAATTCAATTGCATCCCTTTTTTTGTATCCTATACACCTAGAGAGGATTGTTGTGAAATGTGCTTCAAGAGAAAACAACATCGTGTAAAAAAAAAAAGGAAATTGAAACCAGGTGAAGCATGTGTTTTGGAAATACTTACTGCATGCTCAAGCTTGTGCTTTGAAACACTCCCTGCAAAGGAACAACAGAAAGTTTACACTGCACGAATATAAAGTCATAGTACAGGCTACAGCAGCCTCTTGCTCTGCTTGACGATGAAATATTGCAACATAAACCCAACACCCTCTGTTATTTTATTACAAACGTTGCGGCAAAATGTTCAGTTCATATGTTAGCTGAACATGTCATCAGAACAGCATCAAAGGAAGCAAGAGGGACCACATTGTTGGCTACTGACAACATATTATGTAAAACAGTGGGAGCAATGGAATCTCAATAATGAAAGTCCATTACTAACACAAATCCAAAGTTGCATAATAGCAGATATGCTGAAAAGGTAATTGTACTCTCTGTTCATTGCAAACAAATTAATTTTTTTCCCTTTTGAAGTAATAGGGGGAAAATGATAGTAATTCATTAACTGAAGAAGGTTATTATGTAACAAATCACAAGGAAGACAAAAAAAAACTCATAAGAACGACTGTACTATGTGGTCTACAGTAAGGGGAATTGGTCAGGTAACTTTTTCACCTTTCTTCAGCCAAATGTTCAGGACCAAAATTAACTTGTCTACATCTAAAATCAGAACGGATCGGCCATTTCATCAGTAATTAATTGCAACCTAGTTTCATGTCCACGATGGTAAGGCTACACATTGCATATAAATCCACATCTCATGGCTGGCTGAGACCGACAGTCACTGTAGCGAGGGGTTATGGTTGCCACATGTCCCATTGTATGCATTCTCCGTTGCCAAACTCCATTTTCTGGTGTATGAAGAATCGACTGTTTTCAGTTATTCTAGCCCGTCAAATTAGCACGAACACGAAAAAAGATGTTTTTTAAAAAAATCTTTGTGGGGAGGAGCGCTAAATAATCTTCCAAAAGATGCAACTTTTGCATACAACAGGACCAAATGCAGCACGATTGACGGATGCGTTGAGGGTAAAATTAACACTAACAAGAGGAATCAACAGAAAGTGGGGAGCAGAGAGAGAGAGAGAGAGAGGGGCGCACCTCTCTGGAGGCACTCGAACGTCTCCTCGGCGGCCACCTTGCACGCCCCAACCTGACGAGAAAACGAGGGGAAAAAAACAGGACCGATTAGCAGGTGTCAGGGAGCCACATTCTTCATCAACCATATCAAAAGAGAGATAAGTCGAATCGAAGGGAGGAAAAGTGACCACGGACCGCGCCGATCTTGAGGAATCCGTCGACGGTGCGGTTGAGGAAGGGGTTCCCCATGTCGATGACGACGTCCACCTTGGGCGAGCTCAGCGACCCGTAGAACCCGCTCCGGGGCATCCTTCCTCTCTCTTCTTCTTTTTCTCTCTCCTGGCAGGCTAGTGGTGGTGGTGGTGGGTACTGAGACCGGGACGACGATGAGGACTGACGGGCTCTCGTCGCGTCGCGTCTCGTGGGGAGATAAACGACGCACGGAAGCAGTGGCCGGGAAGCCACGGAACCGGTGGCGTCTTCGTCGTCCTCCTCTTGGCCCCGTGCGCTCCCCACGTGTGGTCCCCGGCTGCCATGGACGGCGCTAAACGCGTCCACGTGTGCTCGCCGCTCGCCATGTCACCACGCGGCCGGCCTTTGACGCACTCACTCACTGTCGATTCGCTGTGTTTGTTTCTTCCCGCCATGTCACGAGACTTTGCTTGTGATTAGAATGAAAACGGGCTTAAAAAATGAATTAAAAATTATGAGATTTAAATCAAGTCGAAATTTTATTTATTTTTAAATTAAAATTTAAATAAAAATCGAAATAATTTGTGAGAAGATCCGGCAGACGGTGCCCCTCGTACTTGTGAGGCGGGCTGCCACTGTTCTGTTCAGCGACCTGGTTGCGAGCAGCATGTGTCGTTGTGCTTCAAGCAAGAAACGTTCTCCTGATGCTATTAATCCGTGCAGGATGCCCATAGTCCGTGAGCCGGTTCCAGCAAGAGATGCTGCACGGTCAGGGTTTCGAGAAGTGCTAGCTGACTGTTTTGCTACAGTGCACAAAACAGGTTGATTAGCCCGATGAAATTAGTCGGCTTTCTTTTTTTTATTATAGTGTTGTTTTTATCTAAAAACTAGTCTTTCAATGAAACTGGATTAAACTAACTTCACTGAAAATCATAAAAACCGGTCAGTTTTCAAAGTTTTTGTTAACCTTGTGTACGGCACATGAATGAAGGTTATCTGATTACATTGGTTTTTATCAAATTTATACAACTAACAAATGATTCTTTTTTTAAAAAAAAAATAACAGAGGATCCTTGTCATCCAACTGGTGGACGATACAAGTCAACCTGTAAGTGGGGCGGGCTGCGGGTAGCCTGCCACCACCTGCTTTGTCCGCTTGGCGGGCTTAACAGCCCGCTAAATTCTGCTGGGCGTAGCGGGCTGCCCACTGGATACTGGTGGGCATAGCGCATGGAAGATATCAGCAATAGACTCACTAAAGATCAGGGCCTTATACTATCCATAAAAAATTCAACAGTGGCGGCTTCCACAGATATTATTTGTAGCAGACTAATTTACAATAATTTTGTTCTATTGGGGAAATTTGTCAATGACATCATGAGATTGATAATAAAAAGCATTGCTAAAAACAATCACAGTGCTAGGGAATACACAAAATTAGAACACATCCTGCAGATCCAAGCTCCTGGATTTGATAGACGAACACAAAGAGCAAGGAAAGAAAAGGAAAGGCATGAGTGCCATCTTGCAAGGTAGGTGGGCAGCTCGATGCGCTTTGATGATGGTGAAGCAACATTGCTGACCAGCAAGCCTCTGCGATTTGGCCGATGTACGTGCTTCCTTGCCGGTTGGGCACCACCGCACCGGTAGCTCGCAGGTGGCACTGCTGCCTTGAACTCGATACATCGAATTGAACAGCAAGAAGATTCAATCACCGGTCGTCTCAGCTCGGACGAGAAGTCAATCTGCGCCACCGCGAGCAGCTCGCGCCTCGCGGCAAGAGGAGCCAATCTGGAGGTCGCCGCGAGCCGCTCCAAACTCCCAGCAAGATAAGTCAACCAGCCAGCTGCCGCGAGCTCCAAGTCCAAACTCGAGCTGCGCTGGGGTTACAAAGCAAGCGGGCGATTAGCGGTTCATGCGGCGCGCCCGCAGTGTCCACCGGGCCAAACGACGAAGCCCACTTTAGACCGCCAGAAAACTTGCGGGCCGTCGCTATTGTCGCTAATGCCATTGGAGTGGGGCGGGTTAAGTGGGATAGTGGCATTTCCGGCACCACTTACAGATTTTGATACAAGACATGCAACCTACTCCATCTCTCCCGATTTACAGCTCGTAAGTATGAAAATTAAAGAAAGTAGAAAATGTGTGATGTGCTAAAAATAGAATGATGAGAAAAGAGATAAAAATAAAAAAAAATATTGAGAAGAGAAAAAATGTACCGAAAAATAAAAATGACTTGATTCTTTTGTTTTAAAATATAAGTATTTTTAGTTCAGTTAAAGTTAAATTTTTATAACTTAAATCATTAATAATATTTTATCATATAAAAATTATATTTTTTGAATGGGAGAATTGGTTTTGTAACACTCAAAAATTGCGACTTTAGAAATATATTATAAAATCTTTCAAGTTTTCCCATTTAGAAATACAGCACTCCGTGACATTTTCCGTCCATATTGCCTTCCTCTCCGTCCTTCTCCGTTGCTCGCCATTCTTGCTTCTCCATGCTTGCTGTCTCAGCATGGATGCCTCCGTCAGCTGGTCCAGGCACCAAGGAGGAGTTGGCGGGGGGTCGGAATGACGTGCTCGCTGCCGCTCCAAGCTGCCACCATCCCTCGTCCCCTTGGTATTTTACCGGTCTGCTTTCTCCGATTGCCTCAAGCTCACACGCACACACACTTTCTCTCTCATACCTTTGAACAATCCGGTGATAGACTTTGATGCGATCTTTGGAAAGGAAAATTAATGATGCGCTCACCACCTTTGCCAAAATGCTTTGCTGTGGCAGATATCTTAAAGCGAATTCTCCCCTGCTGCCTGCCTGACTTTCGATCCTGGCATCATTCAAGAACCTGCTTCTCTCTCTCTCTCTCTCTCTCTCTTAATGCCCTGGAATATGTTAAAGCGAGCAAAACATGCAGATTCCTGAGGTTTCTAGGAGGAGGAAGAATGGGGACGGGGAGCAGTAGTCACCATAGCCGCAAACGCAAGCATAGTGGACTTCCAGAGAGCACGTATGGAGACGTTCGT
This sequence comes from Zoysia pacifica, assembly GCA_001602315.1. Classification (NCBI taxonomy): domain Eukaryota; kingdom Viridiplantae; phylum Streptophyta; class Magnoliopsida; order Poales; family Poaceae; genus Zoysia; species Zoysia pacifica. Next base: position 47,200 of record BCLH01002198.1, read on the forward strand.
GGCCGGATGGAGGCTGGTTATCGGAGTAGTGGAAAAAGATGTTGCTGCGTGACCTGCGTCAGTATCCATGGCGCTCCAGCCCTCCTGTTGCTCGTGAGGAAGAAGATGACAAACGGAGAAACGTCACGATGGATGGAAAAGGTGACAGAGTGGTATATGTCTAAACCGGAAATCTTTCTTTGGTATTAAAATCAATTTGAAAGATTTTATGGTATATTTTTAAAGTTGTGATTTTTAAATATTACAAAATCAATTCTTCATCATTAAATAAATTTTCATAAAAAACATATTTTTATAATAAAAATTATGCAATTTTTTAAATATTATTAGTAAAAATTAAAAAAAATATCTTATTTTAAATTTAAAAATGCTTATATTTTAAAACGGATAGTATAATTTAGAAAAAATAGTTGACTCCGAAACGGGCCGGGCCATTCCATTCGTCTTTCGTGGGCTCCAAGATGTACAGAAACTCTTTCGCGGGCAAGACCACGAGGCCACGACACACAAGGCACGCTCCAGTCCAGATTCCTCACACGGTCAGACTCACCCTCCCGTCCAAGAAAGAAAGAAGCATGGACACCCCCACGCCCGCCGCCGCAGCCGCCGGCGGCGCCGGCGAGGAGGAGGCGGACCAGGCTCGAATGGCGGCCATCGCGGAAGGCCTGCAGGACCGAGACGCGTAAGCCCCCCCCCCCCCCCACCCCCCTGTCCTGGCCTGCCCCACTACATTCTTCCTTCACTCATCGTCGCGGCCGCTCACGGTCTCCCCGCTCGCAGGTTGCGGCTGTACAACTGGGTATCGCAGCGCTGCTTCTCCGACTGCGTGGCCACCTTCCACCGCAAGTCGCTCGGCAAGGGCGAGGCGGACTGCGTCCGCGCCTGCGTCCGGAAGTACCTCCAGCTCACCACCGCCTCCGCCGCGCGGTTCGCGGAGCTCGCCGGCACCGGCACCGCCGCCGCCGCCGAGGACTGACTGACTGGCTGATTGCTCGTTTGGTCCGCGCAGAGGCTTAGCTGCGCTTGCTTTGTCCGGACAGGTTTTCGCTTCACTTCATCGTCAAGCTAGTTTTGGATTCCGCTGGTGTTGTTTTGGAAACTACACGATGGCGACACGGGATTAGTGTAGCTAGCAATTGTTAGGGAAATCGATACGGGATTGGAAAGGTGGATCTTTCTTCATGTCTTGCTCTGTCACCTATGAATGAATTTTGATGTTTCAAACACACTACCTTGCCTGGTTGGAGCCTTGATTTATACCACGTGAATTATGATTTCATCTCTTGTAATGGACTGGTTGTTGATGTTTATCTTCTGTCATCATCCTATTCAACGTCATTGGAATAAATGGATCGCCTTTTGCTCGTCCCATGTCCTGGTATAAGATCCATCACACAACTAAGCTCTATTGCCTGAAAGTTACTACTAGGACTCAAAAAGATGAGACCAGAATGTTTTAGATATTGCGTAATGAATGTAGGAGCCATATAACCGCACAGATCAAACTACGCAAACAATGGACATCGGCATTTCAAATGCATTTCTTGATTGCAGGGCCTGAATCTCTACACAATCATTGACTATCTAAGGCCCTGACCAGTTTTTAAGAAACCAGTTTTTAGAAACTGAAAGACCTCCAAACATGGTAGTTTTTGGCGTGGTTTATAGAAATCATTTTCTCAGATTCTTAGAAACCAAGAATCTGGTCCATACTTGATTCTTCTGGTTTCTTTAACCAAAAGACGCACTACCCTTCAACAAACTTAACTATTTAAAATAAAAGATGGGCAAATATGTCTTTAGAAGAGCAAAAGACCAGAAACCAGTTTCTATAAATTGGTTTCCAAACATCATCAGCTAATTTCTTTTCATAACTCAGTTTTTAAAAACTACATCTATAAATCAGTTTTTTTAAGAAATCGTGTTGATTCCAAACAGGGCCTAAGACTTCTTTTTATGGTGGCGTTCTCATTACGAACGCTGTCATATTATACTGAATTTTGTGCCTTTTGAAGGCCAAACTTTATTTGCAAACAAGAATCTTATGACAATGGAATAACTAAGACCATCGAAATAATCTGCCGATAGTTACAAAGTCAAGCCAGATGCTTCCATGCTAGTAGTAATACTTTGAGAGCTCCTTTGGAACACAGGGTTTTCATAGCTCTCAGTTAAATTTCACATTTCACGGGAAACGGGAAACTTTCCGTAGTTTTGAATGTATGCCGTCGTATGACACTGATTGTTGTGCAAGGTTCAGAACCAAGGAAAAAAGTTGGAATACCATCAAAGGTTAGAGCTCGAATATCTCTGAAAATAGGCTCAGAAGAAAACCCACAAATCACGAGATCATTTTATAAACAATTCTGTCAGTGTTAGGTTTGGACTAAACATTACAAAACTCGTGCAACTTCTTGTGCAAGGCGCGGCGCCTGACCTCTGCTGCTCCATGAGACAAACGGGACAAATTGATTTCATCGACCTTCCAAGATCCAGTCATAATGCATTCTTAATTTCTGTCTCGTAGTGAAAGACAGTGCTTGGATACAATACCTGAACAAAAGACCACCACAGTTGACGCCTGATCCTTAGTTACACACTTCAATTCAGCAAATACAAAGACAGATTTTACCATACAAACATAGCGAAATAGAAATTTTTATATAAACACTGATTAGAGCACCAATATATGGCCTGCGTAAAGCAAGCCATCAAGGACATTCGTCTACTTTACAGGATAGCAGCCGATACAATATAGGCAGCTAAAGGTTTACAAAATCACATCAGATAGGCAAAATACTTCAGTAATTCGTAGACCCAACATAGGATTGCCCACTGTATCCTCCTGTTGCAGCGCTGTTCCCAGCGTTCCGTGCTGCAGATACTTGACTAGACAAACCACCACATGCATTTATTTGCTGACCAAACTGATTTGCGCCACTCAAATTTGCAGTGTAGGTATTATTGGATGTTGGCAAACTTTGTCCTGAATTACTGAGACCAGCACCGTAGGACATAGCGCCTTGCGCCTCAGGATGTGTGCCTGCATCCTCCCGCAGTATGCTGTCAATCATCCTCAGAAGGTAACGACTCTCCTTCAAAGGATCCAGCTTTTCTGCTTTAACAATGTTGCATTTGACACGAGTCTCATCATTGAAGGTTTCCTCCGCAACTTTTAACTTGAACAGATACAACTGAAAACGGATCCCCTGTATGACTTCCGCAAATTTTGCTTCATCTTCTTCTTTTATGTCAGAGAGCTCCTGCGCGCTGCAGCCAATTATCTCCATACCAGCTTCTTGAAATGCGGTAGCAAATGTAACACCAGTGTGATCCTGGATCTGGCACGACAGTAAGTACCTATACTCACAATTTGGCATGGCCTGATCACATCTTTCACAATACCACGTCCCATCACCATTATTTGTCACCTTTTTGCTGCATTTCCTTTCATTGACATCCATGACACAAGCAGGATAAAAAAAATTATCAGGCTTCAGATGTGAAATTGCACCTTTGATCGTGACCCACTCCGGCTTGCCTTTTTGCCCCAACTCTTCATCTTTGATCTGCGCAACTGTTTTCCGTACATCATTCCTGCCCATGCATAAAGAAACACAAGCAGCATTCCTTCCTTCTGTTTCATACCAATGTCGGAGCTGTTCAGCCTCAGGAAATTTCGGGTTAATTTTTAGCTGGGTTGGCTTGGCTGTGCTCAAAGATCTACCATTAAAATCAGTGACACGGCCATTTTTCAAGGCTAGAATAGGAATCAAACCAGAATCACATTCCAGCTGCAGCTGCTGGCCTTCAGCGTCACAGAATTTTCCCCAAAAGGTAATTTCCATGCTTCGACCCGACATGTCCTTCACTTGAAGAGTCTGTTTCTGGGCATCTGTGCCATCCTTCCGTTTCAATGTGACAGAAGGGCTAACTGATGTAACCACACAAACCAAATCTACCAAGGCACCAGCCTTCATATCCTCTAATTCACTGATCTGTAGGAAGTTGTACTGCTGTCTAGGGATGCTATTATCATCAGGACAAATTTGTATGGATGTATTAAAATCAACAGTAATCTCAAATTCATGATTCAAATGGTTAAACTGCTTCTGCGCAGGCTTCACATTCCCTCTAGATATCAAATACACCTTATCAACCTCAATTTGGTCGTAATACTTATCGAGCTGCTCATTGAAACATGTTACCCGAATTTCTCCACCATGTGCATCTAGCAGATCAAAGCTGAAGACTCTTCCAGATCCTTTTGCAGTCGTGTATTGCCTGATATCAGTCTTTGCAGTTACCCTAGCCTGGATTGTCCATCTAGGTTGGTATGGGTTCAATTGAGCCACAGGAACAACTTGAGAAGTGGCATCATTCTTAGCAGCAGGGCCTCTATTTGCAACAGGGCCTCTATTCATATACACAGGAGGTGCCTGCTGATGTGAAGGCTGAGCTGGGCGCCCAAAAGTATTGCCAGGAGGGCCAATGCCACCAGCTGCGGCAGCAACTGCAGATCTTTGATTCTGGTGAGAGTTCAATGAAAGCTGCTGCGATGTTGACTGCACCATGTTGGCACTCATTGTGCTATGGGCAAACATTGTACCATAAGAACCTCCATTTGATATATTGGGAACAGGCTCGACTGTTGGGTTAACCCGAGTGGCCATCGTTCCTTGAAAACCAGCGTATGATGCATCTCCAACAGGCCGTAAATTATTAGAAACCTGAACAGGCCTCAAAGCAACAGAAGATCCTAGCACACTTGGGCCACTAGAATAGGTTCCACCATAATTTTGGGCAGCAGCAGCCGCCGGTAAGTTAGGGGACTGCTCCTTTGGTAGGTTTCTGGACTCATGAGGTTTGGGGTTTCCAATGATGACGCGCTCACTTTGCAGTCCATCAACAGGCTCTGCAGTTCTGGCAACTGGAGCGGCCAACGTTCCTTGAAAACCAGTGTAAGGTCCAACTCCAACCTGCATAGGCCTGGGAGCGACAGAAGATCCTGGTGCACTTGGACCACTGGAACAGGTTCCACCATAAGGTTGGGCAGCAGAAGCTGGTAAGTTAGGGGAATGCTCCTTTCGTAGGCCTCTGGACACATATGGTATGGGGTTTCCAATGATGACACACTCGCTTTGCAGAATATCAAGTTTGATAACAATGATTATCCTGTATACAACATGAAAAAACAGTCAACTCAACAGTGAAGTGTAAGCCATAAAAAAGGCAAGAGGAGTATAAGGCTCCAGATCAGATATCTGCCTTTTGAAAGCTAACTAGTTAGGTGAATGAAATCTACCAATACATTCTTCAGGAATTAAGTTAGGCTACAGAACTGAAGAAGCTGTGCAAACAAAAAGAATTAACATTAAATTTAGGAAACTAAAAAAGAAATTGTCGTTAAGATGTTAAAATATATCCTATGAGTATAACCTTATTCTATGGCATCATGCTACAGTAATTCTGAACAAATTTAGAGCGGTGCTTGTGCTTGCTTAAGGCCACAAGAAGTCAAGAATAAATCAGGTTCAGACATGTTCACATGAGGTATTTCTACAACTTATTACACAAGTCAGAATGCCCAGTTTGTATACTGTAATTAGTGGCTCAAGCTACAGCACGTTTGCACAACACAAGCAATTATTGAGGGCGTATGCTCGTAAACATATAGAATTAAAGGTATCTGAATATTAAGTGTTACATAGATGCAAGGTTGGAGCTTTCTTTTCATTGGAAGATACTCCCTCCGTCCCATATTATCAGTCGTTCTGCGTCCATCCAAATTTTCCGAATTATCTGTCGCTCTCGACCTCCGATGAGCTCCACTGATGACGAAGTAACTCAACCATGCTGAAACGAAGTTAATGCTGAGTAAAAAACCCATATCCACCGAAGCTGCCTTCCGTCTCTTTTCTTCCTCTCTGCTCAACTCACCACCACCGACACTAGCAGCCCCAGCTCCATGGACGAGGGCAACCCGAGTGTGGCCGACCCTACGGCCTCCGATGCCCCTGCACACTTTGCCGGACCAGAGGTCTCTGGGTGCTCGACCAGCACCGACTAGAATGAGGAGCAGTTGCGCACGCACGATGGCGAGGCGGCCTCGCTCACTTCACCGGAGCTATGGCCCTCGTGAGGTTGGCTTGGAACAAAGGCCCCTGCGCGCGCCGTCGGAGCAGGTGCGCATCTCCGAAACGAGGGCGGCTGAGCCCGCGCATGTCGTCGGAGCAAGGATGTGCTGCCGGAGCTCGTGCAAGTCGCCGGAGCAAGCGCAGCTATGTGCCTAATCACCCCAGCCTTCATTTCCGTCTGGAGCTATTGGGGCAGGTGGAATGGAGTGTTTATTTTTTTCTGGGAGAAGTTAATGGGAGTACCGAGAGTACTATTTTTTCTCTTCCTTCAAGGCTTTGACAGACAGTAGCAGGTGATGTCGGACGGTGCCTTGGTTACGCCCCCTCCGTCCAAAACGACTGATAATATGGGACGGAGGGAGCAGTAGCTAGTGACTGAGGGAAACTTAATATAAATGTGTCCTATTTAGTTGAAAAGAACATGCAGAGGGACAGATTAGATGTGTCCTATTTAGTTGAAAAGAGCATGCGGAGGGACAGATTTGCATGCTGCAACTCAGTAAAAATCTGCAGTGAAACACTAGCAACTTATGTTCCAAAATTAAGCCTAGATAGCTGGAGGACCATCGCAATGCTTAAAAACGGAACCAAAACAGCATAACATTATGTCTTGAAAGCACCAATCGCATACCTCCTATGATAAAATGTCGCATTCGTCATCTCTAAATATCACACAGCATACCATTATGTGGGTTTTGGTGACCCTTACAAGAAAGCATCCCACATTCCTATTGAGTATCGACAAAATAAAGGAGGCCAAGATCCAATCTTTCTACCAAAATCGCCAAACAGGAGCCCAAATAGGAGGACGAGAAAGATTCGTTCGTCACCTGCGGGTCTGGATGGTGCTGCAAGTGAACTCCTGGAGCTGGATGACGGACCCCTTGACGATGGCGCGGTCCCTGACCCGCTGGTTCTCGGCGGTGGCGAGCATGGACTGCAGCGTGTGCACGCCGTCGGACAGCAGCATCCTGTACCGCTCCGCCGCGCTCTGGTTGCTGTTCACCAGGCGCACGTCCATCACCTGCAGCACCGGCTGCAGCTTCCCCTCGCCCTCCGCCATCTCGGAGATGGTCGCCACCGCGCCCGGCGTCAGCTGCGCCGCCATCACACGCCTTCTCGTCGCTTCCGCTTCCTCTTCCGCGCGGAGGCGCTTCGGTTCCGGGGAGGAGGAGAGGAGGAGGGATGCCAACGGGCGCGGATTCTTGGAACCCTAGCGGCGCAAATGAGAAACGGAGTGGGGAGCGGGCGGTATCGCGGACGAGGGAAACTGAAAAGAGGAGTAAGGAAGAAGGAGCGGTTTTGAGATGAAAGACGGTACTGCCCCTCTTCGTGTGGGTTTTACGGGCCGGATCCCTGGCGCAAGGATCTTTGGGCTTCCTTTTCCGTTCCAACTGAGCATTGGGCCTTTTCTACAGAACCGACAGGCCTGGTAGCATTCATCGGTTCCTCCATTTGTTTTCCTATTCCAATCTCATCTCTCATTTCTCACAAGCCAACGGCACTTAGAAAGCATTTTTTTTCTTATAAACTTAAAAAAAAATATCATTCATCCATTTGTATATAGTGATGGTGACTTTCTTGATACGAAAAGGACCAAATTGTCCTGCCAGAATGCAGCAGAAATCGTACCTATTTTTGACTTTGTGGCTAAAGCTGAGATGTGTGGTTGCAAACTATAGTTAACGGACAAGTGACGATTAGTGCAAGTAGCTACCTCCAAGAGAAAAAATGCTCTGGAAATGACCGCCATGCTCATCACAAGGTCGTATTCATGCGGTCGGTGAATAAAGTCCTTATTTGTGCTTCATCCGTTTCAAAATATAAACATTTATAAGTTTAAATCAAAGTCAAACTTTTATATTTTTTATTATTAATAATGAAAAATTAATAATATCTTATCATATAAATTTTTTTTAATTCATCATGAAATAAAGTTTCATAAAAAATATTTTTATATTAAAAAGTACATAATTTTCTAAAGGTGTCATTGTGTTTCAGCTATAAATTTTTAGTCTAATTGTGATTCAGCCATTGATTTTTAGATTTTGTGATTTAGTCATCACTTTTTTAAAACCAACCTTAATTGAGCAACAAGTCCGTTAAATAGCTCTGACAATATTAACTTTTTATGCGAAAAGACAAAATTGTTCTGTGTGATTATACTATAGTTTTGTTAATTTGATGATCAAAATTCAAAATATGAACATAATTTGATTAAAAAAAATTAAATGTTCATAAAAGTTTAAAATCTGAAAATTTAAAAATTTTAAATTTATATTTCAAAATTTTGAAAATTTGGAACTTTCAAATTGAGGTTTCAAATTTTGAAAAAAAAAATTCAAAATTCAAATTCAGGTTTCAAAATTTTGAAATCTTGAAGATTACAATTTTAGGTTTCAAATTTTGAAAGTTAATATTCATATTTCAAAAGTTTGAAAGTTCAAATTCATGTTTCAAAATTCTGAAAATTTTAAATTCAAATTTCAATTTTGTGTCAAATTCTGTCCACAATTCGAAACTTCAAATTTAGATTTTTTTAATTGTTGTATAAATACAATAAAATTAACAATATCATGATATAATTATAAAAGGTAATTTTATCTTTTCACACTAAAAATTAACACCACCCAAGTCACTTAACAGAACTTGTGATACAATTGAGTTTACCTTTCAAAAAGTAATGACTAAATTACAAAATCTGAAAATCAATGACTGAATTAGACTAAAAATCTATAGTTAAAACACTATTGTCTCTTTTTTAAATATTATTAGTTAAAGTTAAAAATTTTGATTTTAACTAAACTTAAAAATGTTTGTATTTTGAAATGAATGTAGTACTTTAAAAACGTAGAAATTCAGTTTAATTCAGTGTGCACTCATCTACTTGCATCGTGTGTGTATATAGAGAGAGACGGGAGATAGGGGATAACGTGCCGACATAGCGAAAGGGTGATGACAGCGACGTAATAAAGTCAATCGCCGTCCCATCTAGCGAAACGGCGGCTGAAATTATGGGTATTATAAAAACGCAAGACATCGAATAATGATTTGTACTTTTTTTTCAAACTTGTCGCTCTCCAAACTTTTTTTTTGTGTTAGGATAAGAGAGGTCACGGAAAAGGTTCTCTCGTCGCTTCGTGAAATCGATCAGAGCAACTATACGACTTTTTCGATGTGACTTGTTTTTTCTGCTTTTTGCGTAGTGCTCAAAATGAAAAAAAAAATAATTAAAAATTGTGAGAGTCAAATTAGATTAGAATTGAACTAAAAGTTTATTTATTTTTAAATTAAAATTTAGTAAAAATTAAAATAATTTGTAAAAAAATCTGCGGACCGAGTTCTTTTTAACACATACTTTGCAAGTGGTCCAAATAAGTCGCACCTTCTTCGATCTCTGTAAATCGACGGTAATATTAGTACTTTATTTATCTGAATAATGCTGTACTATAGTTTAATATAAACGAGATCATGCATGGAGACGTGCCAAACCTATACCTAGTACAACCACAGACATGGGCGGAGCTGTGAGCTCCGGTCTACCTTGAAAATATGAAAAACTGTTAATTTTAACACTATAACAATATTATTTACAACTGTAGCTGTTGATTTTTTTTTTTCTTTTACCCTCTTTCGGCTCACTTTTGTAACTTTAGCTCCGCCACTAACCACAGACTTATCTTTCGTAGGTTGAGTTTTTGTTTAGCAAAATTTCAGGGATGAATATTGTTGAATTAAGCTAGGTTCCCCCATCTGAGTGCCATGGCAGCAGGGAAACATCAAAGTCTTTACAACACTAGCTTCGGAGATTGTAATGAAGTAGTGGTTGAGAAAAATACTTGCACCAGCCGGCTCCGGCAATTCACGCTACCGGAGTATTTAGGTTAGTTCCGTGTGAAAATGAAGGTTTTTGGTTAAGTTTATAATAGGAAAAAACTATGAAGTTAGAAAATTTCTCACAATCCAAACAGAACCTTATAATATAATGTAGTATACTTTAATATTCACGTCCTTGACCAGATTATGCATGGAGACATACCAAACCTAGCTAGCACTACCACAAACAATTCATTCATCAATCAGGCAGTTTAGACTTATGAAACTGAATAAAATATCCAAGGATGGAGTAGATGAGAAAAATCATTGGCGCGTAGTTCATACTATTGGATTATGGAGTACTTAGGCTTCTTTGGAAGTATAAATTACGTAAGAATAAAGTCAATTTCAGCGGAAAAATAGAAAAAAACTTCTCATGTTCCAAAAGAAGGTTAGGTTAGTTCTGTGGGAAATGAAGCCTTCCGCTTAGTGTCTCGGAGTAGGTAACTTTACCATAGAAAATTCAGTAACCAATATTCAAAATCATCTACTCCTACTTCCTCCATCCACAAATATAAATATTTTTAGCTTTGGTCAAAGTTAAATTTTCTCCATTTGACTAATAATATTTAGAAATTCAAATAATTTCTAATATAAAAAGTTACATATTGTGAAAATTTATTTCATGAAGAATCTAGTAATATGATTATATATGATAATATAATATTAATTGTTTATTACTAATAGTGAAAGTTAAAAGAGTTTGACTTTGATTAAACTTAAAAATACTTATATTTGTAAATGAAGGTAGTAAAAACAAACAAATTTGAATCCAGCACGCCCTTTTGGACCCCACGGAGCCACAGAACACGTCAGCCTCGTCCGATGCGAATCCGACGGCGCGAGTGATGCGCGAGGGTACATAAGTAAAAGTGCCGACGCCTGCCCGCCACTACCGGCCGCGCCATCTCCCCCCGGCCTTCCCCTCCTCCTCTTGCTTGTAGAAGAAACCTCCCGCGCGGAAGTGCAGCCCCCCTGCCGAGTGCCGACCTTGGGCTGCTGCTGCCGCTGGCTAAAGCGCGAGGCTTGTGACCGGAGAAAGGGACGGGGATCGGGGTCGGCACCTAGTTGATCCTCCTCCCTCTCCCCGAACAAGCAGGTTTCGCACCGAGCTGTAGTTTCTCTTCGCCATCTCTGCTCGCCGCTCTGGTTCTGACTTCCGAGTGCTAAATCATCCTTGCGATTCGGTTCCCCTGTTCAACTCCGAGGGTGATCCGAAAGGCGGCGCCTTTTCTCGACCGCTTTGTTATTGATTCTGCCGCGCCGCGATGGGGAACTGCTGGGGCGCCAAGATCAGCTCCGACAGCCCGTCCTCCCCGTCAGGTTCGCCTCCTCCACTCGGTTCCGTACTCCGCTTGTGTTCTTCGTACGCCGTGGATTATTATTAATTTTTCGTTCATAAGTCGGAGTCGGACTATCCGTGCTGTTCGTTTGACTTTTCCGATTGGACGCTAGTGCTTAGAGGATTTGATTAATAACTTGATCCTCACCTCTCGTTGAACTGATGTAAGACAGGCTGGCTGTTTGCTTTGCGACTGTAGGATCGATCATAGAGTTCATTGGATCTTTCGGATCCCTTCCTCTCGTTGAAAAGATTAATTTTTTTTAAGCCTACCTAGGCTCTTTCGTCCTCGTGGATTAGATTTTTTGAGAGAAAGGAGGCCGCCAAAACTTTCCTTTTCCAGCTAGGACCTTAGGAGGGAGAGGAGTTTCAGTGTAAATGCTTGCTCAACGAATTCTATCTGACTCCTCCACTGATGTTGTTACTTGATGGTTGGTCCTGAGTTAAGAGCCTGTTTAGATCTTTCCTTTACAAGGAGAGGAAAAATCGAATTTTGATTCTGTATTCTAGCTGAAGAAATCGTTGCGCCTTTTCAATGTTTTTTACTGTTCACCCTCCTAAGATGCTGAAGATTCAGCTTTTCCTAAATCAAGCTGGAGAAATAATAAAGTGGAAAGTTCAATTTACTCGTGACCTTTTAAACTTCATCCGTGAGCCTTTTGTTCCTTAATAATGTGACCCCCCCCCCCCTTGGAAAATCTCAAACAATCCTATGGAAAGAAGAGCACATTAATTTCATTTAAAAAGAAAGAAGAACAGATGTGATGGGCAAAAACCTGAAGGTC
>BCLH01002199.1:2464-15440 GCA_001602315.1 Zoysia pacifica
GCATTGTTGAGGGAAAGGGAGGGTGGACCTATCGGTTTTACAGACAGGGGAATTGGTGTCTTGGAGAGCTACTGATAGTGTTGTTGCTTAGTGCAGTGGAGCGGGCTTGTGTGGCAATAGGACTGGACGTGGCATGCAGTGGTGATTCGACTTGAGCGGCTGGTGGCATGGGCTTGACGTGTGCAGCAGCGCGGCAGCAGCTATGGTAGACAGTGTGGGGCTCAAGCAGTGTTTGCAAGTACCATAGAGAATATTAGTTCTACATTGAAGGTAAATTATTTTAGTTGGGACATGGGAAGAAATGTTGCTCAACGCCACAGGTGCTAATCCATGTGGAATTTATTCCTTCACTCAGATGATGGACACACCGCCTCTCACCTCACAGATTGAGCTTCATCGTCACACCATCGCGCTGCCTCTTCGTGCCATATCCCTATCACGTGTTTGCCACTTCTCTCCTAATAAATAAGTTTGTAAACATCGTTTATCTCACTTTTTTTTTGTCACAGATTCTATCTCTAACTCTTCATGTCACGCTACAACGAAACCTTCATAACTATTGGCAACGAAATCTCCGGAGTCACATTCTCAACTGAATTACTATTCCAGAGAGAAAAATAGCTGATGCAGTTAGTTTTGTTTAACAGAACAACTTCACGTCGCCACTCAACTTCAGTTGACAAGGCTACTGTGATATCCCGCCACACAGACCGAGCGCGTAGGTGCAGCGCAGCCCGGAGCCGACTCGCCGCACCGCTAGATCATCCAGGTATCAAGGCCATCCATCACCTGCTTCCATCCCACTGAGGTCCTCACGGCACTGCTCCCCGCCGCCGACGTGTAAGGGGCATCGCTGCCTCCTCCACCCCCTTCGCTTCCGTGGAGACCATATTTCTTGTCTAATCTCTCTGGTTAAGAAATACCTGAGGATGAAGACGGCACCCAATGGATTCTTCGTGGAGTTCCGGGTGTGCTTGCCACGTTGTGCAGTTCTGGGTATGCGCCTACTGGCCGGCCTCGTCACGGCAGCGCATGTAAAGAGCGATGCACGGGCATCGTGAAAGAGCTTCACATGAAGGACGCGGAGTTCGACCTGTCCAAGGAGCCGCAATACGGGGTGATAAGAGCCAAGTGCGCTAGCGTGGAGGGCACGGGTTGTGAAGATCGCTTCGGTGGTGCCTACAGAACATTGTCACCGCCTACCTGCTCACCATCGCTGCCGTTGCTTTGACGTCGGGCAAGTTCATCCTCTGCACCTAGGAATAGGATACAGGCCAAATATGGGATGAGTTTCCGATTTCTTGTAATTTACGATTCTTTTTGCTTCAGCTGAGTCAAATTTTCATCACATCGCGAAGGGGTATTTACAGATGATCTATGTTCAATAACCGTTAGAAAGAGACAAAAGAATTGCACTTGGTATTACAGAATTGTGCCACTGTGGAGCTATCAAAAGTTGGGATCAAATGATCTAGACTTTTCCTTGTCAGGCTTTTATCATTGAAATGTTGTTCTTGAAAGAACTCTGATTACCTGCTGGCCAGCTTCTTGAGAAGTTTCCTAGGAGACGTGAGTATTGAGTTGCATGCACCAACCAGTTGACTTCAAAAGTTTAAACTGATAGAAAAAGGTGAACAATTATACTCTTAGGCTATAATTTATTTTTAATAAATCGTGTCTACCAGGATTCGAATTCGAGACCTTTGGATTTGATACTATATTAAGTTGCATGCATCAATCAGTTGACCCCAAAAGATTAAGCTGATAGAGAAAGATGAGCAATTCACTTATACTCCAACAGTGAGGAGGAAGAGATGCAAAGTGCTTGTCGCTGCATAGGACAGATCACTGATTGTGCTCCATTACGAAGAGAGACCAAGGGAGATGATATCATAAGGATTACCATACATTTTTTCCCCTCTACCCTGAAATGTTGAAAGGGCACATTCTTTCATTTTGTGTACGGTAGCTGCAGCTTCGTTTCATATCCCGAAGCATGCCAAAAGTTATTATTGTTAGCAGAGGATTGTTTCTTCTACCTGTCAGCTAATACATGGACTAAGAGAAACTTGCAATACTGTTCTTCATTTAGGTTCTTAATCCATATATATATACATGCTCACAATTCAATGGCCTAAGAGAATTATGAGCTCTGAGTTTTTAGTTGTTTCCGCATCTGTAGATCTTGTTAGTAATAATTGTGAGAAAATGAGAGGGGGAGGAATTGTATGAATGATGGATGATGCGTATTGAACCTCTGAGGTCGGCTTATATAGAGTACAAGACTTGAGGGGCAAAGAACACTAAGATACATATGGTAGGCTACTAAAATACATATGTAGGTTATCAGGATACAAAACCGAAATATGTATGATAGGCTACGATAATAATCTTAAACTACATATACTCTAACATCCCTCGTAGTTCTAGCATGAGCAATGCGGACGCTTGAACTGGAGAAGAAACCGACATGAGTCCTCAACATGATGATAGCCCTTTGTGCCGATGTTGAAGTAACCTATACAAAGGCTTGTATCCATCATCGCTGATGCCATGCATGATGTAGTTGTGGTTGATCGAGCCGAGGTTGAAGGTGTCGATGTCGAGGAACTGCACATGAAGCCAAGGGAGCAAGGAGGCGTCAAAGGTGTGCAAGAATGTGCTCTAGAAGGAGATGATGAGTCTGTCAAGGCACCATGAAGAAGGGTGATGCCGAAACCGAAGAAGTTGAACCACCATGAACAAAGCATGCTTTGGGTTTGCCAGGCCCAAAGACGCGTCGGGGACGAAGGCACGCATCCATGTTGCCAGTACCGAGCATATATAGGTAGGGACCATCATGGACACAATGTCACTGTTGAAGGAGATAAGCAGAGAAGGCCTCGGAAATGGGTTGCGGTGCGCAGAGTGGCGAGGAGAGTGCTGGTGCAGCCCGCCGTTGCCAGAGTGGACGAAGAAGAGTTGAGGTAGAGACTACAACTCTGACGATGTGGTCGTGGTGGATGAAGATGAAGATGTGGTGGAATCGGCAGCGGAGGATGGCGTGCAGGTAACCTGTAGAAGCACAAAGGCAGTCCTCGAGGTTGGCGGGGCAGTCCTCGAGTTGAAAGTCGAGGTGCCCAAGGGTAAACAGAGGTGGCCCCGATTTGGGACTGGAGGGGCCCTCAGGTCGGGGAAGAACGGCTCAACGGGCGATGAAGATGCAATGACGAGGATCATTGGTGGCATCACTGCATCGCAACAGGGCGGTGCAGACGTGGCCATCGTAGTTGGCAGCACTGTACGTGCTCTCAAGTCAACCATCCCAATAGCGCACACATCACATCACTGCATTGATCGGCTGATCAGACCGAAGGTGCAGGTGTGAAGCGATAGAAGAGGGATGACCGGCGCATGGACCATATGGCGGAGGTGCCAAACGGCACCGCGGGAGGGGCCCCTACACGTGCCGCACGTCAGGACAAGCCACATGGATATCGAAGATGAGGGCCGGTGATGTTGCCGATGTAGAGGCGTGCAGAGTCAGCGGGCGATAAGCGACGCAACCCCTCAGTAATCGAGTAAAAATCAAAGAAAATAAAAAAAATGCAATAGCTTCACGTGAGATTCCTCTCTACTGGATGACAAAGACAATGATGACAGATCCACCTGACTAAATAGTGGTGCTGCCCCTGGCAGAAATCATAGAGATGGACCTCCCCGGGGGGGGGGGGGGGCAAGGCTGAAACACTATGGTTGGGAGGATGGGCAGCGGAACTGGATTGTAGTTTGACTCTATACCATGTGAGGATATGAGAGGGAGAGGAATTGTATGAATGATTGATGTGAACGAGGGAGAGAGTGGACAGAGAGAGAGATGCACACGCTAATCACGTTCTATATTCACTCATAGACAATATTTATACATGTACAAGATCGTTTAGCAGATCCTAAGTGTACGCGCACGATAGCATCAGGAGAGCGAGTCCTAGGCGAGCGCAGGCGACGCTCATGCGCGTGATGTGCGTCGTGGACGGAGCGCTGCGGAGGACGCGGTAAAGGTTGTTAGGCCAACGGCATCAGCTCGGCTAACACTCCCCCCCCCCCCCTGCAGTCTCAGCCATGGCGTTGCCAACATTGAGACTGGTTCGGAACTCCTCAAACACTGATCTTGGCAAGCCTTTTGTCATGACATCCGCGAACTGCTAGGAGCTTGGAATGTGAAGAACACGAAGTTCACCCAAGGCAACACGCTCCCGAACGAAATGTATGTCCAGCTCTATGTGCTTCGTACGCCGATGATGAACAGGATTGGAAGCCATGTAAACTGAGGAAATATTGTCACAATATGCAACTTTTACCTTGTTGATCGTGCAGTGTAATTCGCCGAGCAGTTGTTGCAGCTAAATACACTCGGCCGCTGCATTGGCCAGAGCACGATATTCAGCCTCCGCGCTTGATCTGGAAACCGTGACCTGCCTCTTAGATGACCACGAGACAAGCTAGTTGCCGAGGTAAACACAGTAGCCGGAAGTAGAAAGCCGGGTGTCCGGGCATCCAGCCCAGTCTGCATCGGAGTATGCAGTGATCTCCAACGAGGAAACAGCAGGGAGATGAAGACTGCTGGTGCCGCGAACATAGCGAAGAATCCTCTTGACTAAAGTTAGATGGCACTCACGTGGATCATGCATGTGTGTAGACATGCTTGCTGCACGGCATATGCGATGTTCGGGCGCGTCACTGTAAGGTACTGGAGTGCACCAGCGATGCTCCGGTAGCTGGATGGATCAGCAACCTGAGGACCATCAGAGCCGGACAACTTTGCTTTGGTGTCTATTGGTGTAGGCGCAGACTTGCAGTTGGATATTCCGGCACGCTCAAGAAGGTCTTCAGCATAGCTTGATTGAGTGAGATAGAACCCAGTCGTGCTTCTTTTGATACCAATCCCTGAAAAAGAACGAAGAGGCCCCATGTCCTTGATGGCGAACGCCGAGCGAAGCTGGGAGATGATGTAGTGCAGGAGTGCATTAGACGAAGCACTGAGGATCATATCGTCCACATATAACAGCAAATAGGCGATGTCAGGGCCACGGCGACGAACAAAGAGAGATGCATCCGACCTGGTTGGCACAAACCCGAGGGACTTGATGTGTTCAGCAAAGCGAGTGAACCAGGCACGTGGCGCCTGTTTGAGTCCATAAAAGGACTTAGACAGAAGACACACGGCATCTGGCTGCGTTGGATCAACGAATCCTGTTGGTTGTTGGCAGAACACTCGTTCTTGAAGCTTCCCATGAAGAAATGCATTTGATACATCCAACTGTCTTGCTGGCCACTGTCGTGAGGCAATCAAGGTCAGAACAGTTCTGATCGTGGTGGGCTTGACAATCGGTGAGAAAGTTTCACCGAAATCGACACCAGCTCGTTGACTGAAACCTCGAACCACCCATCTAGCCTTGTACTTGTCAAAGGAGCCGTCAGGATGAAATTTTTGCTTGAAGACCCATTTGCCAGACACGACGTGAGCGCTTGGCGGGCGAGGGACGAGGCGCCAGGGCCCATTCTGCAGCAAGGCGGTGTACTCAGACTGCA
This sequence comes from Zoysia pacifica, assembly GCA_001602315.1. Taxonomy (NCBI): domain Eukaryota; kingdom Viridiplantae; phylum Streptophyta; class Magnoliopsida; order Poales; family Poaceae; genus Zoysia; species Zoysia pacifica. The sequence goes on from BCLH01002199.1 coordinate 8,036, forward strand.
TTGCCGCCAGCCAGTTTGGATCCTTCATGGCAGTGCGGACAGAAGTCGGAACAGGAGATAGTGTCGAGGAGGACGTCGCGAGCGCGTACCGGCTGCTGGGCTTGAAGATCCCAGCGCGCGCACGAGTGACCATGTGATGGCGAGGACCCGGCGCATCAGCTGAAGTCGAGGTCGGACGATGCCAAGGAAGAGAGCCGTGCTCAACCGAAGGCACACGTGAGCCTGAAGCAGTGTGTTCAGGAGCCGGATGGGAAAAGACCAAGTGTAATGAGTGAAATCATCCAACATCACAAGATAGTATTTATTCCCGGAAACACTAGATACTGGTGAGATCCAAACATCTGAATGAACCAACTGGAAAGGGAAAGAAGTTGTTGAATCTGAAGGAGAAAATGGCACCGGGTCTGTTTGCCTTGTTGACAGGCAGTGCAGACGTGGGGTGCAGATTTATTACACGAAAAATCAAAAGACTTCAGAATTGAATCAGTGACATCGCACCCCAAGCCGTTGATGCCAAATATCCACCGTGGTGGTTGCCTGCAAGCCAACAGCAGCAGGGAAGCACAGTGGGTACAAGTCGCCGGCGCTGTCACACCGCAGGATCACCCTCCGTGTGTGAAGATCCTTAATTGAGAAGCCAAAAGGATCAAAATCAACGGAAATGGAATTATCACGAGTTAACTGGCGAATGGAAACAAGGTTCTTAACCAAAGCAGGAGAGACTAGAACATTATTAAGATGTAAAGGATGAGACAAAGTGGGAAGAATAGACTGTCCAGTACGTGAGACTGAAAGAGAGTTGCCATTGCCAACTATGATGGAGTGCAACATAGGAGCAAGATGAGAGGAATGTAAGATACCAGGTGTGGAGGCCATGTGCGACGAAGCTCCTGTGTCGGCGTACCAATCACTTGTGCTGCTTGGCTGGGCAGCAGCGTTGTTCAGCGCGGCGAAGAGTGCAGCTGGTGCCACGGGTTCATAGCCGGAGGAAGTGGCGGGCAGAAGTCATGTCTAGCTTACGACTGTTGGAGTGGCACCGACGGAGTCTGCATGAGATAGGCTTGGTGAGGATTCGTTCCCGGCCGGGGGCCGAGGACGCCAGTGCCAGGTGCGCGGAAAGGCATGGGCCACCTTTGCACCATGCCAGTCCACGGGTTGAACCCCCTGGGCCAGGACGTGCCAGTAGAGTTGTTGCGACCGAAACCGGCATGCCCAGCGCTATTGCCGCGGTGCCGATATTGCTGCCGCCGGAACTGTTTTTGGAACTAATCATGTTGCTTATCTTAATTACGTGTTCTAGTAGAGTCTGTTGCGTTTGTAAGTGTTATGCACGGAGTGCGTGCATCAGTAGACCGGTGTGAGTGCTTGCATGTGCTAAGTTGATGCAAGATTGTGCAGTGCCGAGTTGTGCGCTAGAGCTTGGACTTGGTGAAGTGTCCTAGGCGAGCATGCAAATGGCTGTTGTGTGATCTGCATGGCTCAGAGAATGTGCAGCTGGGTGTGCGGTCAAGCTGGGTGATTAGCTTGCTGCAGGAGCTTAAGTGCAAGGTGTGTGCGTAAATGTAGGGATTAGTGGAGCTGATGGCCGGGTCAGTGTGGCCGAACGTGCGTTGCTGGGTGAGTAGCGACCAAGGCAGTGAGTGTCTATTTAAACATCTGTAATCTGTGGGTTCAGAGAAGTGAAGTGATTAGTGAAAAGTGTTGTGCTGTGCGCTGGTGTGCAGTGTCAAAAACAATTTTTCCGTGCGTGCTACTTGTGCTACTTGCTTCAGCTTTCTTCCATTTGTGCGTGTGCTCCAGAGAGAAAGTGAGAGACGAAGTGAGAGCTGGGCCAACACTGTTGGTGTTGCCGTTGCTGCCAGTGTGCTTCTTCTGCTTGCTGCCATTGTTCTTCCTCCGTTTCCCGCGCCCCGTAGTTGGATACGGACAGGCACCGGAGCCGGCGACAGCAGTGCCAGTTGCCGGCGCATGGCTGGCAAGCATCGCCTAAGCAGCAATGTTTTTCTGCCTTTGTTCCTCACGGAACTCCTCAAGGAGAAGGATCGATCGTGTCTGAAGAAAGCTGGGCAGCGGATCTCTGCAGGTGACGGAAGAAACAGCATGTCCATACTTGGGGTTGAGGCCACGGAGCATATTCAATACCTGGTTCTCCTCCTGAACTAGATGGCTGTTGTCACGAAGGTTGTCGGCGAGGGTCTTGAGGTGGCTACAGTACTCCGTGATGGAGGTGTCGCCTTGGAGAAGAGAACAAAACTCAGCCTCCATGTAGACGGCTCAAGTGGCGCGGTTGTCGTGAAAAAGGCCTTCAATTCGACACGAGACGTCGTAGGCTGTTTCATCCGTCTGCATCACCATGTTCTGAAGCTTGCAGGAATAGGTGTTGTGGAACCAGTTCGTGACTGCCGCGGAGCGGCGGCGACGAGGTGTGCGTCCGGCGATGTGGTGGCATAGACCGAACTTGTCGAAGATGGTGAAGAAGTGCCGCCACTGTAAGTAGTTCGAATCGTATGTCATATCCAACATCACGGATATGTGAGCATAGATATTGACCATTTGAATGGTTGCTAGAGGCACGACGTCGTGTGGTGCGAGGGAGCCCTCGCTGGATGCACTAGCATTGGTAGTTGAGGAGGTTGGGGAGGAGGAGAAAGAAGAGTCACTGTCAAAAAGGAGATTTCTCTCCATGACAACAGAAGCAGTGAGATCGCAAGTGTTCGAATCAATGAAGAGAACTCGAGTAAGCTCTGATACCATGAACGAGGGAGACAAGAGAAAAAGATGCACATGCTAACCACGTCTTGTATTCACTCATATACAATATTTGTACATGTATAAGATCGTTTGGCAGATCCTAAGTCTACGCACACGATAGCGTCGGGAGAGCGAGTCCTAGGCAAGGGCAGGCGACGCTCATGCGCATGATGTACATCGTGGACGGAGCGCTGCAGAGGACGCCGTAAAGGTTGTTAGGCCAATGGTATCAGTTCGGCTAACAGGATGATGTGTATTGTCTCTGAGGTCGGCTTATATAGAGTACAAGACTTAAGAAATAAGGCAACTTATGATACATATGATAGGCTATCGAAATACATATGACAGGTTATCAAGATACAAATAGTAGGCAACTGGAATATGTATGATAGGCTACAATAATAATCCTAAACTACCAAATATACTCTAACAATAATCAGAAACCTGAATTCTGAGATTGTTTCGATTTACATTTAACTTGTATTAAATCATATTTGTTTTTAGTGGTTCTTCTCACTAGTAACATCTGAGAATACCTTTTCCGTATTACAGGTAAACAAATTCTTGGATAAAGTGTTCGAAGTATTAAAAGTTCGAGTTGTTTTTTAGTTCATCCTACACAGCATGTATTGAAATTTCTTATGAGGTGAAATAAATTTAATCATTTTGGGTTTTGCATTAAGTTGTCTTGTCTGCATTGGAACGAATTTTGTGTTAAACTTTTTTGCATGTATCAAATTACGTAAACTTGTCTTGCCAATAGATCAGCGAGTATTGATACAAGTTGTAATATTTGTATCGTAGTGGAATTGCATCATGTAGTCTTATTTGTATCGGATAGAGATTACATCATGTTGATCTGCCCATAGTGTAACACCAGCACTCGTACTATCCTATTCCAAAGCTACGGTGTTGCAAAGAAGCAGCGTATCGTGTAGTATGGAGATCATGGTGGAGAAAGGGAACGGCCGAACGGGGGAGCATCGAGGAAAATCAAAAGCCGAAGGCACTGCTGAAAATTGCTGTATTCAGAATTGAAGATATGAACACACAAACAAATTCTGCAAATAATACATATAATATTCCATACACGCGTAAGATGCATGCATGTTACACGTATAAACAGTATAACCTGATATCATCATCAATGGCTTGATGATGTAACGGTGAAGTCAGATTAATAGGTGACAACCAACAAACATAACGCAGAGAGCATCAGATTTAATAGCCAGCATCCCCACAATCCGTAGCTCCAGCTGGGTCGGCATTGTCAGAACTGAGGGACTGCTTCACGGCCTCCACGAGCACCTTAGTACCCAGTTTAACTCCTGCTTTAAATAGATCATCTTTGATAATACCTGTCTGAAGTGTAGTAGGAGTATCTGCCTGGTCGATCCCTTGCGGAACAGTAGGAGCTGCGGGTGTCGGAAGGATTGGAATATCCACGCATATAGCTGGACGAAATTGAACTGGAACAGTATACTGTGGTTGCACTTGCTTCTGCACTGCGGGGCGCCACTTGAGGCATCGAGAGCGGCTGCTGGTGGGCTCGTGTGAACCCGGCCAGCAACGGTTTCTCACCTGACTCCTGAGGCTGCTGTTGCTGCGGTGGCTGATGATGCACGGCGTATACTTGAGGCCGGGAAAGCTGCGGTTCGCCCATGGGGAGTACAGTTGGCGGCTGCGGCGGCTTGTATGCCTTGCTGACCGGCGACGGCATCTGGACTGGCGCTTCTGTATGAGAAGACAGCGGGTGGTCTGTCTTGTTTAGTGACCCTTTCAGTGGGATCACGACGGGCAACGAATGCGACACGCTGTCTCGTTGCCGCACCGTGATGGCTGTGCTCGTCTCGTCCACCGGTGGGCTCCGCAGCATGATGAAGGAGGTGATGCCCAGCGCCGTGGCGATGAGGGCGAGCACGCCCCCGCCGGCGTAGCTGCCTGCCGCAAACACGCCAACTACCAGTGAGGAGCACCAATGCGACAGCTGCCGAATCCTGCACGCACTCGTTCGATCATCTGTCACGGGTAACTTTGCATGGCTATATCTCCACGAGGGGTGATCACGGCCACTCACCATGAGAAGACACCGCAGACGATGCCGATAGCAGCCGAAACAGCCACCAAAACCGGAAACGGTGATCTGGCCCCCGAGCAGGAAGATCGCAGCGCCTATCCCCAGCGCGGCTGCAGTACTCTACAGGAAAAATGCACTCATAAGAAACCGGCGCGTGCATCACACACATGAGCACAAAAAACACAAAAGGATAATGATAATGTATCGCCACCGTCTCAAAACACTAGATGCTCGCCTAGGATCGATATCGGATGATATTGAGCAACAATACTCAAATAATACAACACAAGTGATAATATAAAATAGAAAACCGATTAGGTCTTACAATAAAGTTCAAGTAGTATTAAGAGAAATAAGTTTAAAACATAGTTTTAAAACATAGCGAAAGTGACATGGAAGAGATACGACGGTTTTCTACGATGAAACATATCTTGCCCTAAGACATGCTTCACTCCTCGCGACCGGAGTTCGGTGAGAAGGGAACCGGTTCACAGGAGCCTCACTTTCCAACACTCTTTAGCTGCAACAGCCACACCAACCTGCAAGGAGAACTACACACATAACAAAAAGGGAAAACAACAAACCGTGAGTACTACTTACTCAACAAGTTTTACCCGTAAAAAATGATCAACTATAGCCGACTCCTAAGCATGAGAGGCTGACTCAGAGGATAATCATTTACATAAAATATAGCTTTAACGTGGATCCTTACTTTTAACTTTTAGCGATAAGTTAAGTTCACGAAATGAAATTTAATTTGCACTTTAGACTATAACAGACATGGTTACCAAACAATTTTCTATAACTAAGCAAACAATCATATTATCATTATTATTAGTCCAGTTGTTACTACGACATGACACAGTGAACAAGTGATACTCGTTACTGTGAGGGGCAGCGATTATAATCGATTTACACCAGCTGAAAAAACCCGAAGTACACGACATGTACACGATTTTCAGAAGCCGCACGTGGCCACCTTTCGCTCAACCCATAAAGTCGGTCCGAACAGGCACACCTCTCCCGAGCACAGGGTCCTCTATGCGATCACCACGTAGGACATATCTATGGTTAGACACAAAGCTCCCCTCCGCCGCCGCCAAAAGAGAGGTGGGGGTCGTCCAACCACTACGGTGTTTTGCTACATCAGTTTCCTGGGTCTCATGTCTCCAGTATGCATTCGGTACGTTCAAACTTGCTCAACAAGGTCACACTCGAATCGGTCCTTAACCGACACAGACGGGGCTACCACCGCGAAGGCCCAGCCTTCTCAAACCCTCCTATACTCTAGCCTGGTCTCAAGTTTATTCAAATGTGGGATAAAGTCTAACCTAAAATCTCGCGAGTGAGGTTTCTCATTCACTCGACTTCTACCGTTAATTAGAACTCATAGCCTAGCTCTACATCGAGTTATCAGTATATACTCAATAGGGTAATTGGTACTATCATGCATTCTAGGGTTCCAAACAACTACTACAACTTAATGCACAATATATTAGCTATACAATACATGGTGATAAAGTAAAAATTTAAAACAGGGTAATGCACCAGGGCTTGCCTTCAGTTTGCGGAGAGTTAGCACAAACAAAAGAAAGATCTTCAGTGACGGACGACTCCGGAGCGATCAACGCTAGATCTTGATCTTCTGCGACATTTTCTAAATGTGTGAAGGGATATGCGAGTGCGATTAGTTAAACACCTAATGATATCTAATATTTTACTTGTCATCACATGTAACAAGGGTGCTCATATGCGATGATATGCTTAGGAATGCATGTGTCAAGGATAGATATACGATGAGATGATAAGAAAAGGATGATGATTTCATGAAAAGCAACTTTATTAAACCATGATGCTGCTGAAATTTATCTTAAAATGTCTCTAAAAAGAATTTCCAGATTATACTAAATAGTTTATAATATGGAAGATAAATGCTAACTTTTCTTAATATGGTTCTTGAAGGCATAAACTAAAATTTTAGTTGCTCCAAATATTAACAAGGCTATAAACTAGTTTCTGGACAAATTTTTATATTTTATTGCAATCTTATGAATTTCTAATGAATTAATTAGCATCTAAGAGCAATAAATTATTTATAGATAATAAATAAGTGTATAACTTCTAAATAACTCTAAGATGACATATATTAATTAATAGAATACAATTATGCATTTTTCACATTTTTAATGCAGGAAAAATGAATATAAGAACTAATGCATGATGTACTTTATTTAATTAAAATAATTATTTAAAATGCAGAAAATGCAATTTTGAAAGTTCTGAAATATTCTACATGTTTCAAAGATTCCAACGGTATATTATTTGTAATTTTTGGAGTGCATATGAATTTTCTATGATTTTTGAAAGATAACACAATTTTTTGAACAATTGAAAATTGAATTCCCGAAAAGGAATTTAACTCCTCCCTCTGGTGCGCAACGTGTCACCCCTGGGAGCACAGCCGCACGGAAGCTCGCTGGAACATGGCCGCACAGGATCGAGACACGCAGCCACACCGGATCCCGCGCGCGCGACTCCGGCCGGCCGAGCTCGGCCATGGCGTGCTCGCCGGCGCGC